>CM043018.1:20302336-20551978 GCA_023690525.1 Holotrichia oblita | reverse complement strand
GGGGCGCTGGTACGATGGCCGTTCCTGCCAAAACAGGCCATCCCATATCTGGATATACTAAGGGTAATGATCCTACTACTACGAAGGTATAAAAGAAAAATTAAAATAAATGTAATTCAAATTCTGATTTGATAGTCTTCAGTCGTAATAAAACTTTACTTTAAAACAATTAATCTGAGAATGAAGACTATCTTATCAGAAATAATACGGAAATAAAACAATCCAACTTTCTATTAGGGTCACATTCCTTGCAATAGTTTCACATACCGGAAGTCATATTTCCCACTTGTTGCTTGTGAAGAACCTCCCATATCTCGCGAATTTCCGAATTCAGATTCTCCAGGCTCTGGATGATCTCCGAAGATTCCTGAAGATGGTCTCCTCTGATCATCGCCTTGCTGTTAACTGTATCGGCGGTAGCAAATTCGGTCGAACTGATACCCGAACTGGCACTATGCGACGACAAGTCGCTAAGAGTTGTATCTTCTATTTTGTTGGGGTCGTCTGTAAGCGAGGCACGATGCAATGACTGCTCTAGATGACGTAATCTGATTATTTTTTCACCCAATAGGCTACGAGTACGGTGTAATGATACTTCCATGTCAGTTAATTCTTTTTCTTCCTGAAATATATGTATGTAACAGATTACATTTATTGACTACTACGATATGTTATTAATGAAATTAAAAGATTTTCAAATTGTTGTATGTAATTGATGGATTATGTACAATTGTATGAAATGCATTTTCGGGGAAAAGTATAAAAGAAGTTTTCTTACCTACTTTATGATATTTTAAAAAATGGATTTGAATATGGAAATGATATGTGAAATATGTCCTTAATGTGAATAATGATATTAAAGGTATCAACTCAATAAAATGCAATCCTTTTATATAGGTGTCTGTATCAAATTATTATTGTGCTAGTTGATATCGTCGAGGTCAATCTAAAAATGAAAAAAAGATCAGAATTACTGAGGTCTTAACTTTATAAATTATTTCAATGTTAGAAGTGTTTTCTTGTATATCTGTATTTCCACACTACACAGTCGAGAGGGCAATTGTCTTTTAGCTTTCAAGATTCTTGTTTCAACCTATTTCTACTTATTTTGCAATTGCAACTGTTAGACATTGCCGATGTAAGTTATGTAAATAGGAATCACTACAGAACGAGCCTGCGTAATTTTTTGCATGGAGCTTAAATATCGATATAGAAACAAATTGTAAAAGTAGATTAGCACTGATTTTTTACATAAGTTTATTTTCACTGTAATAAATAAAGAATTATTATGGTTGAACAATTTCCTTACCTGACATAATTGTTGCAAAGTATGTCGCGCCATAGACCCATGTTTCAATTTTAACTCTTTCTGTCGTTGCTGAAACAGATTCTTCTGCGACCGTAGATTTTCCTTGGCCCGTTTGATTGAATCCCTCTCCAAATGAATCCGGTGCCTGAAGAATTCCAATTCCGAACTACCTTCATACTTCTGGTCATCGGTAAACGGATACCGTAAATGGTAAGTGTCACTGTGAGTGTTCTGCGGAAACTGATCCTCTAAATCTTCCAATTTCTGCAATTGCCTTCGTAAATTCTCCACGGGGGAGCAAGATCGCTGCGACTTCCTCGATTTAACGTTGGTATTGATGCGAGATGTGGATGAGCTCTTCAAACGCGAAAACAACTTCTTCCTGCTCCTACCAGGATTCGTGTTGCTGTCCGAGCTGTCGTCGTTCTTGTACTTGTCGTCGTTTTTGTAACTGTGATCGCTCATTGATGTGTCCAAGTCCTGTATGATGAGTTGTCTGGTGACTTTGTGTTCCGGTTTGATTTTGTGCGCGTCATTGTGTGTTGATCTGAGATGTTTCGGTGTCGGTGGTTTATCTGAGTTTCTACGATTCATTGATGGGGAATGCATTGGTGACCTGTTTTTGGGGAAAAAATGGTTCAAATTGATGTGTTACGATCGAAAGATAGGATATAAGACAAGTTTGAACTAGCGTAAAATGCTATGCTTTCGCAAATGATAATTAAAGAGAGGAAATATTGATGGTGTCAAGAAAATGTGAACAATATTCTTATCGTTTGTTTAAACTTTCATTATAAAATAAAATTTCTCAATAATAATGTTTTATCATCTGATTTTCTATTTAACTGACAGTAGAGTTTTTGTAATTGTATTCCACAGGACTTTAATAATATCGTTTGTTATAGGAAAGAAAGCATAAATTACAGCCATAGCATAGATAAAGATTAGAGAAAGAGATAGTCATTAAGGATAGACAACTATACGCCAAATTGTAACTCAGCGGCGTAGCAAGACCTTTGTGGGCCTGTGTGCCACTGGGATTTGGAGGCTCTTCCTTACTCCTTGTATTATTCAAAATTTTAATGTTCGTTTGACTTAATTTCTAAATCTCCTTTTAATTTTTTTAATTTGTGTCTGTTTGTACCTTATTCGAAAAAATGTTTCAAATAAAAGTAGATTTATTTTTATGATAATCAAACTTACCAAAATCTTTTTTTTTGTTAAAATGCAATTTGTATTTTGAAAATTAATAAATTAAAGTGAAATGCCCAAAGAAACAACTTACCAGGTTATATATACAGGGTGTTTCTGTATTAATACAAAAGATTTCAAAGGGTGATTCTTTAGCAAAAATTAAGGGGGACAAATTGCCCGAGAGTTAAATGTGAGCCATTGCACAGTATTTACAATTTTAAAAGAACAAATGCTGTATCCCTACCATATCCAACGAGTCCAAGCGCTCTTACCTCGAGATTTTCTACCTCGTTTAATTTTTTGTCAATAGATAATTCAAATGATTACACAAGCTCCGCAGTTCTTATCTCGTATTTTGTTTACTGATGAGGCAAGCTTTTCTCGGGAATATATCAGAAATTTCCATAATAATCACATATGGGCAGATGAAAACCCACACGAAATTGCTGAATCTAAATTTCAACATCAATTTTCATTAAATGTGTGGCTTGGTGTTATTGATGATTATTTAATTGGGCCATATTTTCTCCCAATAAGATGAAATGGAGACGCATACTGCCATTTCCTTGAAGAAGAGTTACCCCAACTTTTTGATGACGTTCCTGTGCATGGTTCATGCATGATGACGCTCCAGCCCACTTTAGTAATAACGCTCGTCGCTACTTAGACGAAGTTTATGCAAATCGCTAGATAGGACGAGGAGGCACCCAGAATTGGCCTGCCCGATCTCCAGATTTGAATCCATTGGACTTTTGCATTTTGGGGTTTTCTTAAAACACTGGTTTATTCCACTCCCGTTGAAAATATCGATGAGTTAAGGGACCGTATCATAGTAGCATGTGAGACTATTAGAAATACATACACCAGGATTATTTCAAAGAATACGGAATTCAATTAGACGAAGAGTAGTCCTGCATTTTGGTCGAGGGGCGCCATTTTCAACATTTATTATGATTTTTGTAATTAAAATTTTGTCCACGATATTATTGGTTTTTTTGTAATTTGTTAATTGTTATTAGTAGTACAATTATTGTTCTAATTTACAACATTCTTCAACTAAATTAAAAAATGCCATTCTTTCAATAGTTTTATTCAGTTGTGAAAAATGTTTGAAGTCCTTATAAAACTGTCTAGAAATTACTTCATGTGATTATACAGCTTACTTGATTTTTTTTTAAATAAATAATAATCTCTTTGTGAATTTATGGGAAAAGAGTCTGAGCAGTATTTTATTTTTTTGTGATCAAACTAACAATTTTATGATAAAAAGTCAAGACATAAAAAGTTGCATATTGAGTCTGTCTTTTTAAATCAACTTTTTAAATAGGAAAATATAGGCGCATTAAAAAGTTCTGATGCAAAATATTATAGGGGTTGTTTTTTTCAGCCCCTTGTGATTACATTTTAGGGCAACAAAAACACTCAAAAACTGCCAGCATCAGTTATCTGCCAAATTTCATTTTTCTAAATTTTTTCAAAGTGGATATATTAAATGAAAACAATTTTTTTTACCTAATTTTAAAGGGCTATAACTTGGAGGGAAAGGGTGTTGAACAAAAGTTATATGAAAAACACCCCTTAATTTTTGCTAAAGAATCACCCTTTGAAATCTTTTGTATCAATTCAGAAACACCCTGTATATGTATGTCTCTAATAATTATAATTTCTGTGTTACATTATCTAATTGTTAGTGTTGGGACATTCGACTTAAAAATACCCTGTCATCAAGTGATGAGATTTCAGTAATCAGATTATTTTACTTTCTGTTTGGTGCAGCAGTTATGAGAGGTGCTTATAATGGACTTCAGAAAAGAATTCTTAATGTTGCACCAAATGCATTATACTGTTGCGCTCATAATTTAAATTTGGTGCTTTTTTTATTTTGTTTTTGATTTTGTAGCAAATGTTTATACATTCTTTGTTAATAGTATTAAAAGGTGGACTTTATTAATGTCTAAGACAGGAAGTAAAAAATGTACACTGAAAAGATTAAATCCAACTCGCTGGTCTTCCAGAAACGATGCTTTGTTTGCTCTTAAATTTAATTTTTATGATATAAGTCGGACCCTAACAGAAAGAATACTTACTAACAATAACGTAAGTGAAAAGAATGTACATTTAAAAACGAAAATGGAACGATTCCATATTGTCATGCAAACCGAATTATATTAACATCAATTAATGCTGCTTCTAAATTATTGCAAACTAAAAATTCTGATTTGCAAAAAGTACAGCATATGACAATGTGATTACTTTCAGAAACAAGTTTTTAAATTGCAAAACTAATTCTGAGCTTTTAGCAAAAAAAATGGAAAATAGAGCTTATATTTGAAAATAGACGCGTTCGAAAAATAAAAACACATTTTGCTGAACTTTGTGAAGATTTTCGATTTAACACTTCAGAAGATAATTTTAGGATATACGTTTTTAACGCTACGTTAGATATTGTGATTGCACAATTAAAAGATAGATGTTCATGTTTTACGGATATAAATAAATTATTTGGAGTAATTTTACCAGAAAATTTAAAACAATTATCTGATGATGAAATAATTAATTTATGCCAACCTTTACTAGGCAAATATACCGACGATTTAACCGCAGATTTTAAGGCACAGATACTGACTTTCAGGAAAACCTTTAAAAAACAGTTAGAAAATATTAATTCGGTATTTGAATTAGGAGAATTAATATTTACAGAACATTCTATTCTTTAAATTTAGTTAAAGTAAAGGAACTATGTTTGTAAACCTAAACTTTATATTTGATTTGTACTGTATGCTTTTGTGTTTGTAAATTTATAAGAATCTAAGAAAATGTATTTAACTTACTATAATCAATTAATTAATTAGTTTGTTTATTTATCTATATAATAAATGTATTTAATCGTGTAAATAGTAATTTTCCTTTTCTGTATCCTTTATTTACCACAAAAAATTAAAATAAACAAAAAAAAGGTAAGTATTAAATAAAGCCCCATTGGCACTTGGCTCGTGGGCCCTTCCATAGTGTGCATCGCACTTCTTGCACCCTCGGTTGCTACGCCGCTGTTGTAACTATTAGACTCGAGTTTTATTTGGCTTTCTGTAGTAGGACTAGATTGAATGCAGAATTTTTTAAAAGTTCTGCTGTGATAAACTATCAAAAATGCATCCAAAACATAATAAATAAACATTAATTGATGTTTGTTGGCATTTATTAATAGCTTAACAGAGCATGATCTAGTCTACATACATATATACATAACATTGCAAAGAAAATTCCATGCAAAACAGTTCTCTTTGTCTTTTGTTGTTAAAACATAAGAGCTGTCGACAGTTCCTTACCACAAAGAAGCGAGAGCCTATTAAAACAGCTAGAAATTATTAATTTCTATTAATACCTTTC
This sequence comes from Holotrichia oblita, assembly GCA_023690525.1. Classification (NCBI taxonomy): domain Eukaryota; kingdom Metazoa; phylum Arthropoda; class Insecta; order Coleoptera; family Scarabaeidae; genus Holotrichia; species Holotrichia oblita. The sequence continues at coordinate 20,546,088 of CM043018.1, read as the reverse complement.
CTTATTTATAGAATTGCTTCGCTCAGTTTCGGAGCCTGTGGTTGTTATGCTTTGCTCCCTTCTCCTATTGCGTTTCTCGATTGTCAGCTTAACTTCAGTTTTCAGTCTTAGATACTTCTCTTTCAAACAGCGATACTTATCCTCTAGCAGTCTTTTCTCGCATCTGATCTTCTCGTACATCCTTTCGTCACCGCTGTCCTTCGATTTTTCTGCTTCGATATCGGCGGCGGTCCTTTTTCTTAGTTCAGCAAGTTGACTCTGATGCTCCTTCCTAATGATAGTTTCCTAAAACAAGACAACATTAATTAATTTAATCAATCATGTTGTATATTTAACCACTTACTTCTGCTTTAAAATCTTTCTTCATTTCCTCAATAATCGCTGAATGCTTCTGTTTAATTTGATCCAAGATAGCGTTATGAGAGACTATAAGTTCATCTTTGCGTTTATCTAACAATTCATTCAACTCTCTTTCAATTTTATCTAGTTTGACTTGATTCGAAGCTTCTAATTCGTTTTTCTTTACGGCAAACGATTCTTCTGACGCCTTTAACAGTACCTCTTCTTCCTTTTGATGTTGTTCCTCCAATTCAGTCTTTTTACTCTGTAGCATTTCTTCCAATCTTAATTTCTCTTCATTTATAGTCTCCGTTGTTCTTGTTTCCATTTCGACCCGTAATTTTTCTATTTCGCTCTTGATCACTTCCTCTTGTATCTGCTTTTCAGCAATTAAAATCCTTTCTAATTCGGATTTTTGAGAAATTTGTATCTGCTGTTTATACTTATGTAATTCTTCGTTCTTCTCTTCCCAAATCGCTTTTCTGATATCCTCCAATTCCGTTTCGATTTTATCTCGCATTTCCTTCTCCATTCTCACTCTATTCCGCGCAGCGATAATCTCCATTAAACCATCATTTTCATCGTTATCCTGAGGTGTCAACCCAGAGAGATCACTTTCTATGGAAATTTTACGCATATTCTCTATCCTTCTTTCTTCCTTGCTTATGCTCTTCAACATGGAATCGTCTGAATCGGATAAATTATCGTTAGATTCGGAAGATTTCAATTTAGGTTGGATAAAATCTTTAGGATTCGGTTTAATCAGCCTTAAGTTAGATGATTCTCTTTCTTATCATTTTCCTCTTCCTTCTTTTCTTCTTCAGCATATTTGTCAAAGATATCCTTAACTGGTGAAACTATAAATCGAGATTTTGGCTTAGTATTAATAGTTATATTTATAATTTCGTTGGCTTCGTTTTTGATATCTTTTAATTCTTCATCGCTTAAACTCTTATCAGAAAAATCGAATGTTATATCAGGATTATTATCTAAATTAAATCTAACACTTTTCTTATCATCGTCATCTTTATCTGATTTGTCACTCTTTGGGAATTCCATACTTCGCGAATTCTCTAAACTTCGTTCCCTTAAAATACCTCTTGGTTGAGTATGAGTGTCAGGCGATAGAAAGTCTTTACTTTGAGGTTGTGGCGTCATTATTAATCCGTCACCGATTTTAGTGTTCGATTTCAAAAACATAGTACCACCACCAGCTAATCTAAATTCATTTTTAACGGCATCTTCTCTTTTATCATCAAAACTGTTAAATTTGTGTATGTTCAGTTTACGGAATGGCATCCCACTACCGATTCTATCCTCTGATTTTTGTTTCAGTAATTTCGGGTAGAAATTTTCGTTTTTCGGTAATTCGCCGATTTTCGGTTTCGCTTTCAACGGGGATAATTTAATTTCTTTCTTTCGTGCCCCCAAAGCAAGAGGTTCGAGCGGTTTAGACGCATGCGGTAAGTGTGGTGGTTCTTCGTAACTAGGTAGATCATCTCTAGTATATGTTGCATCTTCGGTAGGTTCGCCTAAACTTAACGATTGACTTTCAGCCCTTTTTTTGACTACTATCCCTCTGTATATCTCATCTAAGGGATGCTCCCATTGTGTTCTTCCCGTAGCATTGTTGTAATAATAGTACGATTTCCGTTTCTCGTCATAACTAGAAAAATAAGTTAAGTTCGTTAAGTTGTTCTTTCTTTTTTAACAGCTACAATAAATATTTTTATGCAATTTTCCCTCGATACTTGATAATATTAAGAGATACAATTTTGTAAAATTAATGCATTCTAATTATTTAAAGGAAAAACTAACTATAGAAATAGAAGTAACATAATAAGAGAAATTAGTACCAGAAAAACTAAAGCAACTTATCAAGAATACTTAACAAACTTATTTAATTTAGAACCCTCTCATAAACTCAAGCGGACCCAACAACACATCACACGAAGGATGAATTGGATCTCAAATGTTTTTTTTGAGTTTTAGAAAACTGTGGCGATCACTTTGTGTCTTGCCTTCTCGAATGATGGAAAGCCCTTACGAATCCCTTACGTCCAGTTTTGGAGAGGAGGGAACCGATAATGTACCGCGGTAATAATTCTATGGAAGAACTCTTCATCTTGAGATGAAAAAATCAGTCTTATTTCAATTTTATCGTTTACAGAGTTTCTGTTCAGGATTGAGTAGCCTACGATTAGCAGCCTACGATCTTTCATGAAGAATTTTTTTTCTTTCTCGACCAATAACATAGTTTTACTTAGCAAGCAATCAACACCAATTTAAACTTGATAATTTCTTCAGTTCGTGTTTCCAGAGGTTTTTTGCACCTGTGTCAAATCACTTTCTCACTCACTTTTAGTTCTTTAAATTGTTGTAAAAATGACAGTTGTTAAGCGACTGGAACTAAACTTGAAGATGGTATTATCAAATGTCACTTCTGTGACTTTCAATAGCTCTATTAATAAACACAATACTGACTATATTTATGTATATCATCATCAAACAAAGAGGTGTGTTGCTGTTGCTGTCAGAAAGAAGGCCATAAAACCCAGGTAAAAAAAAAAAAAATACAACTAGGATATAGAAAATTACATGAAATAAAAATAAAAACTGGTGCTGACCATACTATACAGTCTTTCTATTAATCGAGGTAATTGGAATTGACATTACGTACTATAAGACAAAACTAGGACAATTCGGAATTTGTTTCAGGTTTTACATGACGAAAAAAAAAACGATAGAAAAGGCATCTATTCAGATTAAAAATGTAACGAGACGCGAATTTTCAATTATTTTATTTTATTTGATATTAACGTAATAAGGGAGGCAAGTACTTATTATATGTCTATTATAGAAATGCTATTTTATTTTAATTAATCTAATCCACCTATTTGTATATATTTCGTGACTGTATATAATTTCCCTATGTTAAACGCTCATATATTCTTAATAGTTAAACAATGTAACGGTTTTAACCGACAACGAGCAAACAGATGACTTGATGAGAACTGTACCGGCCGGTGTAGGAATTTGGCTCGGCTCCGCTTGTAATACAATACTTCTCGTTCGAACGTCAGAGAGTCGAGTCCGCTCCGCAATTAATGTAAAATAGTTTGTCAATTAGGGCCAGTTAGTGTTCTTGTGTTTATTATATTTGTTTAAATAATCAGTATAACGTGGCCGTGATTACTGGGAAGGTCCAGCGCGTAGCCAATATATATAAAAATACTGGAAAAGAACAAACAGCAAGAGCGGACGCGCCCGACACCCCAAGACAAAGCCTGAAGAAAGAAGCGGACATTCGGCGGGAAGGAACAGCGTCAACGAGCGTACGCGAAGAGAAGAATTCGCAAAGATATTTGGCCACAGAACTAGTATATTTTATAAATACGAGCTCGCCAATATATAAAGATAAATTAACTATTATTTCATGTAAATTTAGCCGCTGTTGTCCCATTAACTTCATATAGATATATGTATATTTAGCTCCGTTGCTTCTATTATTAATGTAATCACGCATTTGTTTCATTTTAAAGAAGGTGCATTTATTATTAAGATTTTCTTCTATATGTCCTAGTACTGTATATTTATATCCATTCGTTTCATTTAATATATTTGTTCTTCGTTCATTTGCTGCATTTTCATTATTCAGTGACAAATAAATCTACATATTTTGTGTTATTATTTATTGTTAAAATATTATAAATTCTCCATTTACTACACGTCCTGGGAACGTATAAAGAAAGAAGTTTATAAGAAAATTTGTAAAGTATATGTTTTCTTTATTACGTTAGAGCGATTGCGACCGCCATTTTGCTAGTCAGGGGGAATCAATTTCTTTATTTCGGTATCAGTAGCTTTCGTCATCGTGGGTTCACGAGGAGAATTTGCTCATATACCGTGGCGCCCAAGATTTTAAACACATACTAGCACAATTGAAGCCCGTTCTCTCACAACACAGCGCACAACGAAGACCGTTCTTTTACAAACCTAAATAGTTTGTAATACATTTTAGTAAATTAAAATTTTGATTAAAATATTTTGCTTTAAGAGAACAAAATTATTTTCTGAAAAATTACTTAATTCTTTTTTGAAATAGGCTATTAACTTTCCTGGCAACATGATGTTATTTGTTGCTCACTGTAGGCAGGAGTTGTTGTCTATATCGACAATTGCGTAATCAGTGAGGTCATCATCTATCACTAAGAGCACTATTTCACCCAAAAAATATTAAACAGTAGCCAGCGCGTTTCAGCGGTGACGTTGTCCTTATCCTCAATGAGATGTGACCACCACCCAAGTAGAATAATTAAATTTTAAGTTAGTAAAGTTTAAATTTAGTATTATTATCGCCTTTTGTAGCTGAAATAGCGCTTTTATAGTTTAATTTTTACACCAAAATATTCATGGACGTCTGTGTTGTAGAAAGTTGCTAGAAGAGCAACAATGCTTTTTTTAAGAAATAACACTGGAGTCAAATGACTGCATTCACATCCAGTCTGGTGACGTCTCTCAATAGCTGGTTTTGAGTCTGTTTCAAAAGCAGCTTAGCTAGCTGAAAGGTGGTTTGAAGGCAGCTAACGCGATTGAGTGCTAGTTTTAATGGTCATGTCAAATTACTGCATAACTTGACACCGTTGTTATTTCCTATGGAAGAATGACACAGAAACTGTATTGCCGTGTCTACTGTTAAGTTAAGTTCAACAGGTAGCTCATTAGTTGGTTCGCCTAAATCGGTAAGGTTTTTTTCATAATCTTGTTCTGTAACACTTCTTTTAGTTTCCTTTGTGCAAATTTTTATATGAAAAGCGTTTTTAATTCTTCCAATACTGTTGCAATACAATCAACAACAGCTTTTAGTGTGATCTTTTTAGGGCTTCAATTACGCTCAATCTAGTGCTTAATATTTGGAAAAATACCAAAAAATCACCAGTAGTTTCTCATTATGTTTGCCACACTTCACTTACGTCTGAGTGAGAAGACGCATTATCTAGTAGTAAAATACCTGTTCACGGTAATTCCTGTTTTTTCTCTTTAAGGATACCCCAGTAGCAGGTATAAATTGCTTAAAAATCCAGCCACCAAGAATTTAACAATCCATTACGTTTTTCGTTTCCTGACTTGGAACAAATCATTCCATCGGTTTCAATTGAAACTTTAACCGAAACTTGAAGCTCAGACGGCCTATTCCGTCCTTCTCAACCTTTTAAGGTAGGTATCCATTGCTTGCACACAAATTATTCTCTCCGTCTTTAAATTTCTTATGAAAATTATTCTGCAGAATGGTGCAACCAAGATGTGTAGAACGAAAATATTTTAAAAAAACGTAGCGCATGTAGCTCTCAATCAAATTCCAAAAACGCTTTTTTGAAATCCCTCACTGTTTAATTATAATAGTCCACCCCATCTTAGTTGCACCACGCTGTATAGAAGTCGGAAATAGAATTATAACAATAGAAATTGTAATATAATTGTGCGGAGCAAGAAGAGTTCACCACAGAAGCTATAATGAAATTCGAAAGTCGAACTCAAAGTGAGGTTACTAAGAAAAGAAAATGAAATGGACCACGCATGTGATAAAAACCATGAAAACCAAAGTAAAGAGGATGACACGTTTTTAAAGGATTATTTGATGACTTCGATCATCCTCTAATAAAAAGGGAATCTAAAACGTTTATACAAACGTAAAAGTATTAAAATAATACATTTGTATACAATTGAAAACGTAGAGCCTTTTCAAATTATTTAGCTTTTATATCCATTTTCAATTACGTGGTTATCGGAGCATCATTATTCAAATATATACAATTGAATTAAATTTAGTTAGCGAATAATATACCTAAATGAAATATGTATAAACAATGGAAATGAAAGGATCTGCCCGCATCGATTGTTTCAAAATAAATACCCATTGGGGAATTTTGAGATAAGAGATAAATCAAATTGTAATTTAAAATTGTAATAATTTCAGAAATATTGGGTAATGATTTTCTGTTACATAAACCTTAAAAAATAACGAACAAAAATATTTTTCCCACTAATTTATTAACATATCACACCCTCATGTTTAGTACTCAGCGTTCATTAATATTTATGAGATAAAATAAATTAAATTGTATGTATGTATGTACAATGGATGTCATTTAAATAAAGGCCATTGACACAGTTATTGAATAAAGGTCATTGTAACTATGTCCATCTATTTGTCTATTCCCCAATTAAAACCCGTCCGACTACTTCTTCAATAGCTCTGCACTCGAAAATTAAAGCGTTTATAAATTTAATTGAAAGCAAATATTTACCATGGCTTCCATCCTGGTGGAAGTGCCTTCATTAAACCCTCAGCAGCTAATGGCAGTAGTTGGGGTTCATTCTCAGGATCAATACCGATTTTCGTCGCATATTCTATAATTTCTTTAAAACAATAGAAAAGCAACAAATCAGCGGAACATAGGAATTTAGTAAATTTACGTGCATTTAGACTTATAAGATTCCAATCTGTAAAATTATATAACGCTTTTTACCTTCTACCGAAGGGTGACTTATTTCGTCGAAAACTTCCTCGCAGACGACAGTTTGGTTGCTCGAAGACATTTTTTACAACTCGTTCTATTTATAACTAAAACTACATTTGCACATCACTTTCTGACAATCAGCTGCTAGCTGATTTTTATGACAAATAAGGGTTGAAAGTTGAAAGCTTAAAAATAAACAAACCCTGCGCGGCATACCGCCATCTGTACACATTATACTGTACTAATTTATTGAACCGTGCTAGTAAACGATAGGTTTTAAAATGTAGATTAAACAATTCTTATCATTATTAGTACACATTTTACACAAGAATCTTATGCAATATTTAATTATCATTAATGGTATTATATATATTTAAAAGTATCTCGTCTAGTTTCCACAAGACGCAAACAGAGGGCGCTGAACACATTAATTTAGCTTTATCATTTATGTATGTTTTATTATTTATAGATAATTTAGTAATATGATATGTTTATTGATATTTCAATGATTCAATATTATACGTTTAAATGAGAATATATTTTTTTTGAACATGAATAAATTTAAGGAATAATATCAAACCTTTTATACTTCTGATTGAGTTTCTCGGCTCACTTGTTAGATTACCAGTTTTGCTACGCTCAGTTCGCTTACTATTTACACACGGGAGCCTTTTTTTATTGCTTTTTTTCTGTCTTCCTAAGACCGAAAAAACCTTTCAATTTATTTAAAAGTACCTTAAATTGAGTTTTCAATTATGTAAATAGTGAGCATACCAGTGAACTGGGAAACTCAATTAAGGAAGCGTACGAACGAAGGCACATTGAGCATCAGATATAGCACAATCGAATGTAAAAATAAAGCTAAGACTATTGGCTAAGACTGCCTATATGATATGCTTTTGAAACCATATTTTGCTCCATCTAGTGAATTGGCAGACATTAAAATACCTACGCACGGAAATTTGAATTCTGAAATAGTAAAATTAATAAATTTAAATTATTTTGAATGTTTTGCTTTGACTTTTTATCTAATATATTATACACTTGGAAAATACGTTTCATACTCGCGTTTCTAAAATTATACATATCTCTTTCGTGTTCTTTCTATAGCTTATCAATCACATCTGTTACATGACAAGTGACAAGTGTCACTCTGTCAATACATGACTGCATTTTTTCTACTAAATGTCTTACAGAAAGGTAAATCATTTCTGGATGTGTATGAAGCCCATTTTCGAAATACCTCTTGAATAAATGACAAAAATACTTCTTTGTCATAAATGTGGCACAGTGACCTTGGAAAAGCCTAGAACTTAAGTCGACACCTTCAATTTGTAGAATGTATCTGGTGAAAACTATTAAAATAAAAGTCTGGTAGTTCCAAATCCAACCTATGTACACATACCTGTCTCTAAACTATAAGGACATAGGTATATACAATTAGTACGCTTGCCTAGATACATATTTCGTTTGTCTTTATTTAATTATAGAATATATTATCATTTTTATTCACTAATGAACTGTTGGCACTCTATGGTCGTTGCAATCCTAGTTGCATGCCTTCTATAGGATTTTCTGATTTCTCATATCTTCATCTTCAAACCGTATAGGTAAAAGTAAGCGCAAAAATTCAATTAGAATTTGGAATTCACTATAATGCCCGCAATTGCCGCATCTACCAAAAGGCAGAAGCGAGTGGCGGTGTAGAGGTGGACTTTTATTTATTGTGCGGTTTGTGGATATTTATCCTTTCTTAGCATTCTTATTAAAATGTTATGTATATATGGTATGTACGAGCCCACGATATGTTTCGACAGTATAAAAAATCGATAGAAGGTCTTCGAAACGTTCTTTTTTTAAATTTTCTGTGTTGTATACATTTTTTGCATTTAAAATTTTCGGACGGCTATTGCTACAAGTCTTTGGCGTCCTTCGATGGCGAATACGTCCCAAATTTCTTGAATTTTAATACAAAAATACGGAATATTGCGCTGCTCAAGCACCGCTTCAATTTATGCCACACAGTGCTTCTAGAAAGTTCTGATATTTTTGGGCATTAACCGCACCTTGTACAAAATGCAATTTTCCCATACCTCTTGATGACATGCAGCCCCCAAACGGAATTCCTTGCAGACGCTTTAAACAATCTTTATGAAATGTATCTATGTGCTCCTAATTATACGTTTCTTAGAAGTGCCCAAGCTGATATCAAATTTTGGTTCGACTATTATTGATTTCAAGAAGTCGTAATTTGGTGTAATATTGATCTTCTTAGAAAGACCTATTGAGCCCATTTTAATCTTCTCAGCCAGGTTGCACCCGAACAAAGAAGTCCGCAACCTGATCTAGAGTTAATTTATTTATTCCAGAATGATCTAATCGATCAACCTCAAAGTATATTCGCCTTTCCCTGTCCGCTGTTGGACAGTCAGCAAGGAGATAGACTGGAATTTCCTCCGCAATTGCGATGCCAATTTTTCGAGCTTCCTATGGCAGTCAAGTAAAACCTCCCAATCAAACATGACAGCCTGTAGTTGGATACTGTTGGAAGTAAATTTCGCTCGCTGTTACTGTGTTGTTATTTTTATGATAATAAATTTGTAACACTTCATGTTATTATGCGTTGTTGCACTGTTATTTTTAACATTTTCTGCATTTATAGCCATTTAACTTTCTTTAATGAGGATGCGTGGATACATGAAAAAATATCAGAAAATATTGATCTATTCAATGATGCTAAGATCTAATATGGCGGGCATAAGAAAAACTAAAGTTGACGGTGGTCAAAGCGAGACGAAACGCTTTAAGCAAATTATTTCGGTCTGAAAGATGGACGAGGAGTTCTCCAAGCTAATGGCTTCGCCATCGAGTTCTGCGTCTCTACAAACTAGCAGGAAAATCTTCGCCTTGATTTGCGCGAACGACAGCTTTTGCAGTTTCTCTGGTGGAGATGTCTACATTGTACATATCTTCTACTGTAACTGAAAACGAGCGGAAAATAGTGATGTCCACAAAAGTCCTCTTATCTCTGTTTTTGTTTGGATTTTATCTACAACGATTCTCTGTTAATAAGTCCAATTGTAGATAGTGATCTCATTTGTGTACCTACATTATTAATTAAATTATTTGTGGTTAAGATATTGATTGAAAAGCTATTCAACAAAAAAAGTTATTCACTATACTATCGATTCTCTTGTTTCAATATAAATTCAGTTTTTCCGAGATTATTTAACTTCTCAAGTAATTATGCTCTAACACTTTTCTTGTTTATTAATCAAGTCATATTATTCTCAAGTAGAACCGTTACATACGAACACATTTTACCATTTTATTATCTTTGATGATTTCAGACATAAGCACTTTCTTATCTAAGTAATTAAATCTGTAGTATATCGCTGATTTTCCCCCTATTCATTTCTACATTGTTTCGTAATTAACCAAGTTATTTCTAGAGAACGAAAGTTACTCCACAATATTATCAAAGTTGAGTGTAAGTATATCTTTACCAGTAAGGAAAAGCTTCATCAACACTTAATACCACCCATGAACGTGAAAAGTGTTCTAATAATGTGTTCTGTGGAGGTATATAGAAAAAAGCTGGAAATTAAATTAGTTGATTAATTTTAGCTTTATATTTCAAAAATAAAATATATTAATATTGCACAGTGATGTGATGATGATGAGAGAGAAGAAATGAAACACAACAAATTTCGGATTTGCGGATATTTCATGTTTGTTGTAAAAGTATGACAGGGAACTTTTAAGCCATTTCCATATAATGGAACAAACGTATACCTACATTATAGCTGTTTTGTCCCACTAAAACACTCGATTGTATTATGTATCAAGGCATCATTTTCATTATACAAAAGGTACTAGGACAGTTTTTCAATACAGATTTATTTATTTCTTTTTTTCTAAGTAATTTCCGCCACATTCAATATACCTCTCCATCCTCCGAAACCAATCCTTAAATCAGCTGTGCCAAATTCACTAGGGAGTGAGGCACGCTGGTTGTTTCAAACCCTCAGAAGTTCCTCATCAGTGGAAAATGGATTCTCTTTCAGCTTCATTTTCACATCTGGAAACAGTGCAAAGTCGCACTGAGTAAGGTCTGGACTGTAAGGAGTAAGTTTGACACATAGAATTGAAACCAACTTTTTTTAATGAAACGATTTATTCACATAAATCAGTCTCAATGAAAGAATGAATAAAAATGTTATATCATTAATGAAGATTGAGGAGTTATTTGTAAATAATGATATCAGTAATTGTCCTGCCACTAGCATGCAAAGCATTTATTTATAATTAGATAAAAAATAGCCAAAAATAAAATGCAAAAACTGAACAAAGGAGGAATATGGAAGAAAATTCTTAAACATCTCTAAACGATCTTATGTGGCACGATGGATTCCCAAGCTGTCCAGGTCCGGACAAAAATTGTGTAGATGACAAATTTTTGAAGAGAATAGCATGAATCGTTGTGACAAACTTGTCTTTGAATTTTTATTGAATTGTTTTGACAAGCTTTTCTACGAAAACGTTAGAGCAAGTAAACATTTCTGTATTATACTTGTCGAAATAAAGTCAAAGACAAGCTTGTCACAAGGTCTGGTAGGAAACAGTTGACTACGACAAACTAAAGACAAGTGATGGGCAAGTGTTTAGTAAACCGATTTGAGTAAAACAGAATTCAATTTGTACCTTAAACCTCTCGGGGATGTGTGTGGTATACGTGTATTGCACGTTTTTTATGCAAAACGCTCAGGTATCAAAGGTTAGGTTAGGTTCATAGGTATGTACCTATCGTACGCAGGTCTATCAATTGACGGATTCCCATTCTTCAACTAGACTAATCAAGCGTTCTATCTGTTTGTCTTTGAATAAAAAAATCGCATAATTTTGCAATTTGACTAGACTCGCAATTGAAGAACGAGGACGTACTAGCAGGAGCAGAATTTGTAGGATATCGGCACAATATCGAGATATAAGTTCACCGTAAAAGAGAAGAATATACGTAAATAATAGGTTTGTTCCAACAAGAATACGAAACTATCAGTGATAGTTGCGAACTATCAGGATTCTGCGCATTAGCAATTTTGCCGTTCCAACAAACCAAATTACAATTTGTAAGCTGAAATTTGGTGTTCCAAGTAAAATAATAATCGATTAGAAACTGTTTGCTGATAGAACAATTTGCGAATTCTTTGCTGATTTTCAGAGTCCGTAATTTACAGTGGTAGTTTATATCACTAATCAGGTCAAAATATAAATATATGTACTTCCAGAAGAGTATGTACTATTTAAATATCTACCTTGAGGCAAATTTTCTTCCATTATTTGTTTATTTTTATTTATAATTCATTTATTATCATTTATTATTATTTGTAATACCTATTTTTTACCTGTGGTTTAAATAACAAACAAAACACAGAAAAATCAACTAAAACCGAACCTATCTAAACAACTTCAAATTTTCATGTTGTGCCATCTGTATTGCAACTCTATTGATAAAAGTTCAAATTGTTTTTTAAAGTGTTCTAACAAGAGTAAATTGCAAACAGTTGGAAATTAATTTCTGATAGCGCATGCGCACTATCATAAATCGGCAAACTATCACAAACTGTATGTATGTTGGAACAAACCTAATATATCACTGTGAAAAGTATAAATATATTGCTAAAGAAAAGGAAGCAAGAAAAGTTGTGAGCGACTGGCTTTCCCAAGCTAAACATCGAAAATTAAGAAGGTTAAGATTTTGATTTTCAAATATATCTTGTTTTATAAATAGAGAACGGCGAGCATCTGTAAAAGAGCAAATCCAAATAGAGCCGGCAACTGATAGGAATGTTGAAGAAGTTGTTTAGGTTTTAACAGGGTTCGTTAGAACTTTTTGATGTTCTTGAAATTCAACATTTCTGAAAACTTGTAATTATAACTGATATCATCTGGACTCATCAGCAAAATTATTTACGCCGTTGTCCACCTCCGGTTTACCGGAAATTGACGTCAACTTTCTTAATTTAAATAGCATGGTACATTTTTTATGAGTTTTTTGTGTCGAGCATACAATTCTGCATCAAAACATACTAACACACCCTATGTCAAAAATCAGCCATTTTTGAGTTATTCAATTTTTTTCAAATATTGGGCCAATTGCAACGTTATGTTCAAAATTCTGTATTTCTGCAGGCATTGCAGCTAAAGACCTCATATTTGGCATGTTATTAGCCGAAATAGTATACATCAAATTTACGTCCTAAAATTTATCATAATTAATACAGGGTCGTCCAAAATTAACATTCAAAAATTACTAACATTTTAAACGCATTAAAAAGCATATTTTTCGGACTTTCACCCGAAAAGTACTTATAACCAGAGCTGTCAAAATTACACCCAAAATATAATTCATTTACAATTACAAATTACCGCATAATGTAGGTAATTGAAAAATCAATTACCAAGCACAACCAAATTTTGGAAGTACTTGAATTCCCAGTTACAATTTCAAAGTAATTGGCATTTGTGCAAATACTGTAATTAAATTATTTGCAAAGTAATTGAATTAGTAACTTGTAATTGAATTACTGACATGTAATTGAATTATTATTTGATCGCTACAATTATGTATGTTGTAAATATTTCAAATACTTCCTACAAATTTTTTGCCTGTATAGATATCAAACGCACTTGCACTTTTATAATAGATGGAGAGAGCGGCAAATAAATCAGCATAATTTTGATATAAATTTTATTATACATGTATTATACAATTTTATTATACATTGTATATAAATTCTTAAAGTATTGTTGTATAACTTTTACATGTAACTCTGCGCATTGGCCTTCAATAGCAAAAGTTCTTCAAAATGTTTATCAAAAAGTGCATGCCGCCTAGGCGCATTGATTACTTCTTCAAAGGAGAACAAACGTTCTACAGGAGCTGACGAAGGAAGACATGTATTATATTTTAAAAACAATTGTTTTAAAACTGGATAGCTATTGAGAAGGGAAAAATCGGTTGATATGTCATTCAAATACTGTAACGTCTCTAGTTCAACTTTTGTTTTAAACGTATTTGTAACTTTATGTTTAGAATTATCACCTAGCTCAAAAAAATCTTCTAATGCCTGCGTAAGATTTGCTTTACTTATATAACCTTGCTCAGATTGTGTTTCCTTACCGGTCTCAAATACTAGCCTAGTTATATTATTATTCAGATTTTGTATTTCAAATCCTTCAAAACTATTGACCCATCTCAGTTTGAATTTTGGTATGGTAAAAGAAGCCAATATCGCATCCTTGCATTCTATCGTATAAATCACTTCATAGATACTGTTTGATGAAATAAAAAAAAACACTATACTATACCTGCAGAAGTACAGAATTTTGAACATAACGTTGCAATTGTCCCTATATTTGAAAAAAATTGAATAACTCAAAAACGGCTGATTTTTGACATAGGGTGTCTTAGTAAGTTTTGATGCAGAATTGTATGCCCGACACAGTATGTACATATATGGTAATTATCCATAGTAATAATAAATTTTGCTTAACTTTTATTCAAACATAATGAATTTTTTTATCTTTGAAAATTGCTTGCCTTATCCTTGCCGGCAAATAACCTTGCCAAACCTTTAGAAAAATTTGTGGCACACTTGTCGTACGGTTATTCGTCAGACTTTTCATAGATTTGCACAAGTGTACGATAGACTTTTCATTTGTCAAGTAGGGGCTTTGTCATAAGTATTTCACACACTTACTGTAGGTACACTTGTCGACATCAAGTCTATGACAAACCTTACGTTTTACGGCGGCAACCTTGTGCCAAATATTCCACATACTTAATTTGCTATCTGGGTTTGACTTTTTTAGCTCAAGATGAAAACTTCTTAAATGCAATTGCAACTGGGGATGAAATCTGGGTATACTACTGGGACCATTTCATGAAACAAGATTCCAGTTTTCTGGGACGCGAAAGTAATTCTCTTAATTGAGTATACGCCAAAAAGGGCTACCATAACGGCAAATATCTACAACGACATGCTACAAAATTGAACATCTCTATATGCAAAAGAAGACCCCACAATTTTGCAGAGAAAACTGTTTTTAGTGTGCAAGATACAAATTGTTCAAGCAGTAAACAATAAATTATTTCCGTTCAATACTCAAGAAATACTTGTGAGGGCGTCAATTTTTATCGAATGAAGACGTGGAAAAGGCTGTAGGATCGTATGTTGCGGAATTACCAAAAGAATTATTTTTAGCAGGTACCTATAGGGTTACGTGGAAAATTAAAATTTTGTTTGTCTTCTAACTCGTTTCTTTCGTAGTAAATACACGGATAACTTTTTTTTCAACTCCTAAAGCGCCAGTTGATGGATATAGAACTCATAAATATATTGGCAGCAATTTTAAACTGAATCTGAATCGTCATTTTTGAAATTTTTGATTTGTATACCAATTTATTCTTAGCAGTCTTACGTGAATTATTCTTATAAATCTCTTCTTAACATTCAAACCGCAATATTTCAGCTTTTATAATCAGCTACAAATCAGCTAATTCTATATATTAGTTTTAACTGGAGAGTATCTAACTAAGTGCAGATCAGAGTAATTGGATAGGATTTAGTTCTTATTTCATTTTAACACCACTATTCGTGCATTAAAGGAAAATACTGAATGTAAATCCCTATTACACGATGTCATATCATGTATTTATTATAAACGAAAGGTCTGTTTTAGTTTTTATTTTTTTTGATGGAAATTTCATTCCATAAGGTAAAAATAATAAATGTATGTGCTTTGAAAATATTTAGCAGCAAAGATAATTTGATAATTGCATCGGAAAATTTCATAACTATTTCCATTTTAAGCTTTGTGTATCGGGGCGCTCACATCGACGGCACACTCTATAACCGTGGAAGAGAGACGCAACGCGCGAGAGCAGAGAGTACAGCTGGAAGCTGTAAGGTCCTTATTGATCTCGAAGTGTTCCTCTCCTGCGAGGACTCCACACCCGTTGTCCTGCCGCCTGTTTCGGTTCGGTTTTACAGAACGGTCATGGCACGCGCGGTGTCACACACATACGAACGAGTGACCGCAAACTGCTCGCATAACCTCCTTGTATTACAGTAATAATAATAATAAATAATAATAATAGTAATAATGTAGAACAAACGGAACGAAAAGTGATGATGTGTTATGCCGCCGGAATGATGAAGACCCATAAACATAATCAGATTACGGCCACATCCAGTGACGACAAATTTATCACGTTTGATAATCGCTCGGTTGAAGATTGCAATATGGGACAGAAGAAACGCTTAAAATGGTGGAAGTTCAATTGGAAACCAGTGCACCACAGAGAACTCACGTCAACACCGTTTCTAGTATTAACTAAAACGATAATAACCAATGTCGAACATGTTGCTTTTAGTACCTGAAAAATTTTGCACCAAAATCATATTACACAGGTTTGTTTTAAAGATCTAAAACGGACCCGGTTCAAAAGGAAAAATTCGGTGTATCAACATAATAGCATAAAATAGTGAATTTATTCATGATTTTACGATTCTTCCTCGTAATAATACGTATATACAAATTGAAAATATATTGAGAAATTAATAGATCTTTAGAGGAAATATTAAACAACACCATAATAATATCTATCTATATACGGAAGTTAATCCATTGAACAAAGCAACATTTCTGTTATTATCGCATTGTACAGGTTACACGCACAAAACAAAACTTATCTTCTAATAAAGCTGCAAAAAATTGTTATTGTAATACATTGTGATAGAGAAGAGATTCAAGCTTCGATTTAAACCGCAATCTCAAGTAGGTATACTTTTAATATTACTTGTTATTGTTACCTGTTGTGATTCCAACCAACCATTTTTTGTTTTTTTAAATAATTCAAATTTAAATCCCGATCTATTTATTTTAATTTAGTAGGAATTAAAAATTCAAATTAGTTAGATTTTTATTCAAAATTTATTTTGTAAACTTGTGTCAAAATTATAAGGGCTTAAAGGTGGTTAAATCTTTAAATGTCCGACAGTAATATCGTACGATTTCAACCTTTCATGGAATTCCTTAATGAAAGCGTTCTTCATGCTGGTTGCTAATATCACCCATATACTCAGGATAACAATCCAAATGAATCAACAGCGTGAAATGCCTGAACTATGTTTAATTCGTTAAGCTTTTGTAATTAACTGTTCTTTGATTTTATGTTGACGAACTTGAAATTGTCTTTGTCTCTATTAAATACGATAAGAAATAGTTGAGCTTGAGAGTATCTCACGAAGACAGTTTAAAAAAAAAGTAATGGGTTAATGCTTTGCACATCTAAAATATTTTCAGTTGCACTTTCAATAATATCGCGTCTTTATAAACTTTAAACTTGTGTTCTAACAGTTTGAAGTCCAAAAGTGTACAGACCGCCAGTTACAGTCACATCGACAAATAAACTGATACTTCACAAATGTCGTGTTTATTGTTGGCAGCAAAAAACTGAATAATCTCTTAAAATTAATTTAGGTATGTACACTTTGGTGCAATAAAAGTGGGACAATTTTGCTTCAAAGAAGCAATTATAATTTGTTCAATTTCAATGTAAATTTAATTATTGTTTAATTGTCAAAATAACATTGATTAAATAAATGCGATGGGTTATAAGAGTCCTACTTTTTGTGCAACCAAGTGTACAAGCACATAATAATGTATGTTGTGGGGGTAAATCTTCAATCAGTTTGTACAACAATATATGCGCAATACTATATAAAAAAGATGTTTCTTTATTTTCTATCTTAAGTCGAAAAGGCGTTCTTTATGGCAAGAAAAAGTTCAATGTTTTTAAAATTATTTACGAGAAAGTTGTTTGTGAGCCACAAATTGATTCGGGTTTAATATCTCTAACGCCGTTTATCTGTCAAAATTTAGAAAAAGATGTATGAAGTGTTTCATTTAAAGTAACAAAGATTATGAAAACTTCCGATATAACCGAAAGTTTGAGAGATATAGATACATATACAGTGGTCCCTAAAAAACCAGTCATCAATAATTTATGCTTGTTTGATCCACCATTAGACCTTAGCCAGTGTATGTAAGGAAGACGCCCTTCTTAAAATGCACTGTAGTATGTGCTACAAACATTCTTAGTGTGCATATTAGGCCACTAAAATTTCCCGTAAGATTTGAGTAAGAAGCCTCTTTCTTTCGCGCACTGTCACGATACTTTTTTCTCCCACTGTACAAATAATTATTACTTAATATCCAAAATCCAAACAGCGTAACTTTCCGAAAATATCACATAATATTACAATCAGAAAACAACTGTTCCTTTTTTAATTGCCGCGAAAATTGAATTTTACAATTCTTGAAATATTTTTAAAATATTCTGTAAGTACAGTGAAATCTGTTTAACACGAAACTGAGGGGACCGAAATATTTTTTCGTGTTAAAGGGTATTACAAAAACTGTATATATATTGTACATATACTCAACAAAATTTCGTTTAGTACATTTTATTTACATAGATATGTTTGCATGCCTTTAACAAAAATCAATAAAACAAAAAGATAAACTAGAAGTTAGTGAAATGTAATACATAAATTGCAATTAAAAAAACAAACAAAACGTTTATAACTTTTTTGAAAAATAATCTGATATATTTTTTGTATTGTCCTTTTTAGATAAACAACATTATCTCATTCGCTTTGATTTGAAACACCTTTTTATTCTCGCCGACCCGGCAGCTGTTTTTAGTATTTGGTTCATTCCGAGAAGCGATATCTTTTCGTGTTAAGCGATTTTTGTTTCGTGTTAAGAGAAAAAATGTATGCAAATACATAGTACTTTTTCGGGACCGCTTTATTGTTTCGTGTTAACCGATATTTCTTCTTAAGCGTTTTCGTGTTAAACGGATTTCACTGTATGTAGACTTAATGTACTTTTTTTTGTGCAAACATAAATGATTTTTAACAAAAAAATATAAAAATATTAATTATTTCATCAAATATCTTATTATTTGTCGAAAGGTAATAGTTTGCATCATTTTTACGGTTTCAATTCTGCAGGGCGACCAGAATCCCGTGGCAGTTGCGCTTAAGTCAGAGAGGTTGGTAAAAATATGACGTTGCAGCACCCAGTTGTGATTGGTGCGCTGATGTAAGAAGCGGATCTAATGGCTTATGCGTTGGGGGTATATAAGCCGAGAACGCTCATTCACGCTCGTTATATTGTTACATTAACAACAGATCACTGCCACGGCATTCTGGTTTGACTGTTAGATATTAATTGAAATAATTTTACAATTTTGATCCAATATTATTTTTGATTATAAAAAGTTTTGTTTAATTACAGTGAATGATTCGAATTTTAGAAAAATAATAAGAAAATCAACTAAAAATATAGAGAAAACTACATTCTAAATAAAACATTTTTAGTAAAATATGAGTAATAAAAATTTTTTTTGAAATCATAAAATGGAATGTTTTGTTTTTTTTTTCTATTTTTCAAACTATCGATAAAAATTTTCTTATCTAATGCCAACTTTTTGTCGGGAAACCTAAGAACTAAAATGTTATTTTGTAAACTAAAAATGTTTTTCAGTTGTAACATCTTGTGTCTCTTAAAAATATTATTATACTTTTATCTACTTTCTTTCATCTTTCATATACAGGGTCCGGCAACGAAGCGGGGACGGAAGATTACACGCTTATTTGAAAGTTTGTCAAATATTTAGTCATCAGATGTTCTTCTGCACCATCAAGTGCACGTTTTAAAAATATTTTGTTTTATACAGGGTGTTCCAGATGGAAATGCCAGACTAAAGTTGCATTTTTTTTTAATGGAACACCCTGTATATTCATAGAGAAAATGATCCGCGCTTGAAAGCTGGTTAAAACGATATAATGTTGTATAGGCCTAAAGTTGATAGTTTCTGTGTAAACAATGATTTTACTTGATAAATTGATACATTTCAGTAGGCTATTCTGCATAGGGAAAAACAAAAGATTCGAAACCAACAGAGTAGAATATTTTTTACTAGTATGGACTGTCGTTACTATGTGAAATAAATTCTGCAGCTGCTCCCTTTATACAGGGTGTTCACAATTTTGCAAAATCGAAGAAATCTCGAAATTTTTAAATGGAACACCCTGTATATTTTTTACTCATTGGAAAGCCCTTTTACTACGCTTTCTATTGATACCTCATTTGATGCACCTAGGATGGATTATTTTCTAATTATTTCTTCTTAAAGTTGGATTAATGAGAAATGCTTATATTTTTAATAGCTAATTTGCACTTCAAACCTACTGTAAGATTAGATATTCAACAAATAATCCATAAATGGTCTATAACAAGAAGAAACTCCATTTAGTATGAGAAACAAATGATTTTCATTCAGCGGTGAAAGCAAACATTAAATTAATATAAAGTAATATATATAGCTTTTTCAATAGATTCACTGCTGATCAAGTTATCTGGTGTTTTAAGCTTGTATACTTAATAACCAAGTTGTAAAAAATTTCGTTTTGTGTTATACAGTATTTCGTTCAATCTTTAAAATTGTTATATTGTCTAACTCAAGAAATGGTAAATATGATATTTATTCTTGAGGAGTGTACAAGAAATTGTCTCCTAGCAAGTAGAGTATATGCAGAGAGATTTCCAAACCTTGAAAGAAGACCGGAAGCATTTGAAAGATTATTAGAGAAATTTATAGAAACTGATGGTGTAACCTACAAGAAGGGAGAAACAAATAAACCGGTAATCAATAAACAAAGCGAACTGGCCGTATTATTAACAATACAGGAAAATTTACATACAGAACATTTAGAGCGAGTAAGGCCAGCTAGAAAAGAGATAGATCTAGAGTGGGGCGGTTGTAAAACATATACGGAATTAACGCATTGGCGAGCGTGCTATTCTGTTTATGTTTTACAACCGCTCCGCTTTAGATCTATCTCTTTTCTAGCTGGCCTTAGTCGCTCTAAATGTTCTGTATGTGGAGAGATGTAAGTATAGATGGTATTTCAAAGGTAACAGCTACTGAAGGTAGGAACTTGCGTTTGTTGAGTATCTACTAAAATTAGTCAATTTCTTTTAAAGATTGAACGAAATACTGTATAACACAAAACAAAATTTTATACAACTTGGTTATTAGTGTACAAGCTTAAAACTGACACCTTTACTTACTTTACATATTAAATTAATGTTACCTTTCACCGCTGAGTGAAAATCAATTGTTTCTTATACTGAATGGAGTTTCTTCTTGTTATAGACCATTTATGGATTATTTGTCGAATATCCGATCTTACAGTGGGTTTGAAATGCAAATTAGCTTCTAAAAATACAAGCATTTCTCATTAATTAAACTTTAAAAAGAAATAATTAGAAAATGATCTATCCTAGATGTATCAAATGAGGTATCAATAGAAAGCGTAGTAAAAGGCTTTCCAATGAGTAAAAAATATACAGGGTGTTCCATTTAAAAATTTCGAGATTTCTTCGATTTTGCAAAATTGTGAACACCCTGTATAAAGCGAGCAGTTGCAGAATTTATTTCACATAGTAACGACAGTCCATACTAGTAAAAAATATTCTATTCTGTTGGTTTCGAATCTTTTGTTTTTCCCTATGCAGAATAGCCTACTGAAATGTATCAATTTATCAAGTAAAATCATTGTTTACACAGAAACTATCAACTGTAGGCCTATACAACATTATATCGTTTTAACCAGCTTTCAAGCGCGGATCATTTTCTCTATTAATATATAAGGTGTTCCATTTAAAAAATGCAACTTTAGTCTGGCATTTCCATCTGGAACACCCTGTATAAAACAAAATATTTTTAAAACGTGCACTTGATGGTGCGGAAGAATATCCCATGACTAAATATTTGACAAACTTTCAAATAAGCGTGTAATCTTCCGTCCCCGCTTCGTTGCCGGACCCTGTATAATGTTGTGTGGGCAAACTTGAACTCAGTTGTTTGAGAGCATTTGGCAGCTCTAATTTATGTATATCCCTAAACATGCCACAAAATATCCAGCTTCATTATCATCGTTCTCAGCGGCATAGCATTGAGGTAGTATTTATTACAGGAGTTACGAAAATAAGAGATTGTTTTAAACATATTTTTATTTGAAAAGAAGAAATAATGTTACAAATAACATAGACACTCTAAGTTTTAAATTAATTTCAATGTTGAAACTATTACTCATGTTCCTGAATACATAAAGCAAGTCTTCTTTTCATATTATCGAACACATTTATTAACATATTGTGCGTAATTTGATTTACCGCATTAATTATAGCCTCTTGCAACTCCTCTACATTATGTAATCGATTTATGTGGACAGTATTGTTTAAATAACCAAACAAAAAATCCGAGGAAACTTCGATAAAAATTGTTTAAAACAAGAATAGATAGAGTACTGTTAAATACCGTTTCCATCTCGTTATCCACTACGGAAATAAGTTCATAAAGGAAACTTATCGTGTTCAACAGTAAAGGCCATGAATAAAAATAATGCTCACAGTTTTTTACTAATGAAATGAAAACTATACTGATTTATAAAATGAAACTCAAATAATTTCTAAATGTCAAATAACGAACGACATTGACTTATTTAATCGACAAATTATTTTGAATAATCCCAACAACTTTGAAGTTGTTTGAAGCAACTAAAACTTATCAAAAGTCAGGTATGCCAAATCCTCTCAAACAATTTCGCTCTTATGTTATTAAAAAACCAAAAAAAAAAAATGCCTGTAATAGGCGCTCATGATATATTGATGAAATTCACCCTGCGGACGAATGCAATGAAAACGGATCGAGCATTAGAAGCGGATCACGTGGTTTCGACCTGCCAGGTCTCATCAGCACAACTCCGAATGGAAGATCTAATTTCATCATTCCAACAATATACCATGAGTGCCTATTACAGGCATTTTCTTGGATTTTATATTGGCTTTTCTCGGCGTTTTCATGCATTTTTATTCATAAAAAAAGCAATAGCAATTCACAATAGTTTGATATTGTAACACCAAATTTGAACATTTAACGCATATGGTAATAAAAACTGTGTTATATGTTACATGATCCAATCATCTTTAAGTAGGTATTGTTTATTTTGGGTAATAAAATTTTGTGATAATGGAGCATTTCAAAAAGAAAAACATAAATTAAGACTTAGTAACTCTACCATTTCCTCCTATTACTTAAATTTAATCTGCTTGGCATTGAATGATTAAGATTTCTTCTTCTGACTAGATATTTTCAATAATGTCCCATAATATTTCCGTTGGATGTGGTCTAACATTTAACTTTGATATTGCTTTAACCAAAAGACCCTAAACATTTTTAATGGAATTAAGGTTTGGACTTTTAGCAGGGGCAAGAGCAATGCTTCGTGATTATTATTTGCAAGCCATTGCCAAATTATATTAGCCGTGTGAACAGGGCAGTTCTCTTGTTGAAATATGAAATTGTTGTCTAGATATATCTGACTGACTGATGGCAAATGTTGGAAAATCTTTTCATCAGTAAAGAGCACCTTTTCCCAAAATTTATTGTCTATGTTTGGTATAATTGCAAATGTCTGAATTTGAATTTTATGAATAAATTAATTAATTCGACAGTGAAGTTTATAATTCTCAAATTTACTTCAAACAAAGAATTAACAATATAATTTAGTTAATGTAGTATTTTATTTTTTACAACGTTATCTGCTGAAAATGTTCTATTTCGTGATCTTGGCCAAGTCATACACTCAATGTTGGACCAAATGCAAGCCAATTTGTGTCGTGAGCTATTTTACCGAGATTATATATTAACTGTCAAAAACACGTACGCGATAAAATACAGTTATTTGTACATTTCTTGCAGCGGGATCGTAACTTGAATGTATGAAGCTCTTTAGGTCTAATTTCACTGCAGCAAGCAATTGCTTTTATAAATAATTGCGTGTAATAATTGAAATATATGTACTTATCCGTGAAAGTACAATATATACAAGGTGTGGCGCGAAGAGTTTTGATTAGAATGTTTTGAGGATGTAGTAATAGGCGAAATGTAAAATTTTATCAGATTACACTATCAATAATGCTGATTTTAAATATAATATTTTCATGAATGATCTACTTCCTGTACACCGGAAGTACATACCAACTCGCTTATTTTAAATAGAACATGGTATTTTTTATTTTATTTTTCAATTCTCTATCAAATTTTGAGTAAATTTCATGCACCATGTCCTATACTAAAAAATAATAGTTTTTGAGATATTTCATTTTCTTTGTAATTTTTCTAGAAGAACACAGTCCCAAATAAATCACGATATTGCTGCAAACAAACACGCTACTGACGTAAAATTTGACATGGCGAATTGCTAAAGTGCCTCGTCCTTTGAAATGCAAATTTTTTTATACTCGCTTATTTCACTCACCCTGTATAGAGACCCTTTTAAAAGAAATAAACTATCTTTAATAACTATTAATTTTGCCTTCCAAAATCTAATTAGATTAAAGCACGCTTTGGAGGCCTCCATTTACAACGTGAAATTGAAAAGGTGGCAATTAAATACAGCATTCTTAGGTTTAATTGTAAGCTTAACTTCAAATATTTGCATAAAGCGTTCTATTCAACGCTGCGCGCTTTCAGACATCTTCGTGATATAAATCTGGCTGAACGAATCGAAGAACACATTCCAACGACTTTATGAATTACAATCACCCTGAGATTGCGTGTATTTAATATTTAGGGATGTTTTTACTGTCCCTCTTCTCCTATCCATTCTTAATTAGATGCTCAGAAAAAAAAAACGCAAAATTTGATGATACTCACTTAAACTTTTAATAGAAAGTAAATTTAAATTGCTAAGAAGTAAATAACGTAAAAGGAATCAATTTCTTTTCCGAATGAAATCCTTCATTTTTTCCCCGTTTCCTTTCTACTGTTTATATTAATATTAATTGCGTGTTTAGGTTCTATTATAAAGCAATCTTCTCTAATCTTTCGTTTCTTTTGTTTTAGAGATTGTTCCCGAATCATGGTCGATTTAGGCGGTTATGTGATAATCTTGGTCGAAACCAAAGATAAAAAAATTAAATTATATGGTAAGTAGAATTAGTTTTTAGCATATTTTTGTTTAAGTACAGATTGAACTTCATTTTTAAATTAACACAATTTCAACTCAAACTCAAAAAGAGAAATTAATTATTTCCCAAGATCATTGCAGCTGTAAAATTAAAAAAAAAAAGAACGTTTATAGTGCACGATAAATTTTACGGTTGTAGTTTTGTATTTGTGCCTAACTTCTTTCAGTACTGTAATTCTGCCGCCATGAATAGTTACAAGACGAGCTTCGTGTATGATTCTATAGAATTTATTATAACATACGTAATGATAAATATTTTGTGATCCTGCAGGAGCCCTGGCTATAACCATGTCCGCACTATTAATGGTAAGAATATTGAATTGAATAGCTTCTTTCGTTTCACGACTGCTCACAATATACAACCGAAGACTTCTTATTAAATCAGCCCAGTACTACCAACATACGGGTTAGACTGATAAAAAAATTTAATGTGACAGTTGATACAAAGTTAAACATAACATCGTCAGCCGGACGACCCTTATAAACGTCGCGTCGGAAGTTTGGCCGATCTAAATATCCAGTTATCGAATCGACAAAGACGCTTAAAATGATGTGCGAATCAACCTGACCTCGTTACATAGGAAACTCAACTACGACCGAAGTTTTGCGGTAATAACTATTCCGACAACGTTCCGGTTCGTTCCCATGCTACCATGTCTACATTATCCCATCCCGTTGATTATAATCCGGTCGATTGTTGTGCGAGAGATTTTCGTCATATCGCATCGTCAATTACGCAACATCAATTAGAATTTCCTATCATAGTGCCAGTTGAACGGGCGAACCTTGCAAACTGCAATATAATCTCATCCCGTCGTTTAATAACGACCTCCTGCATTTCTCAGTTCCAATTTAATGTCGACCTTTCTTGATAATCAATCATAGTATCAACGTAAACATGATACCGTAGATTTGCACAAAAAAAAGGTTCTAAGTGAATTTGTAGATATACGAAGGAGATTTAATTGAGTAAAGTTGCGCTTAAGTAATTTCTATCAAAATTCCCGATGGATGTGAACAAGAAAGAATAAAGTTGAATGTTAATCTTGTTTCCGTTCCGTTTAATATTTCTGTGGTGTTGTGGTAATACATTGATAAAATAATTAAAACATGTTTATTTTGATGTTTTGGTAATTTATTTTTATCAAGAAAATCGAGACGTTCCATGTTAGCATTTTAAAATTCGGTAATATGATTTTGGCTAAAAAATAAAAGAAGAATATTGACATGAGGCTGTTTGTTACTGGAGCAATTGCCGGATGAATGGCAACAGACGTCAAAATTATTACAACATAGGTAGTTTGTTCTACGGAGAATCCAGTCCTGCTGATAATAGATAGCCATGGAACAAATGTGGTCTTGGAAGTCATTTACTACAAGGGCAAGGTGTAACATTCTCTGCTTTTAGTTCAATACACTTTGTCCAACCTTTCTCTATCAGAGGGATTCCATATTTGAAGTGCAATTCCGGAAGGTCTGCAAAATATCCATTTATCGCTGCAATAACCTCTTTGTTTGACCCAAAACGTTTTCCAGCCACAAATTTCAATCAGAGGGAGCCAAATCTGGTAAATAATAATGGATGTTCAACAATTCAAATCTTTATATTTTTCTCTTGCCAAAGCACTTTTGTGGGCTGGTGCATCGAATTTTTCATCTAGTTGGTCAAGAACACGTTCGTAGTATTCGTCAATTATCGTTTTACCATGTGCCATCCCAGAAAGCATTAGCCATGATCTATCCGGCAGATGAAATTGACTTCGCTTTTTTTGGGGGCAGAACTACCGTCTACCAGCCACTACTTTAACTACTGGTTGAATTCTTCTTAAAACGATCGATGTCGATTGTCTAGAACCATATTGTTTACTTCCCCGATGTTTTGGCATTCCGTCACGTGGATCATCTTCAAGAAATGTACGACCACGTTTAGCAGCTCATTCCAAACAAAATGTGACAAACCGAAAAAAGTTAAAGAGAGAAAGTCAGATTTTGCTGATTCAAAAAAGGACTTATATTCTTGAAAATTGTGTTGTTTTTTACAGTAGTTTTGCGAAAGCAATATAGAATTTTGAGCTATAGGTATTCGAATATGCCTTCATCGTCCATATATTACAAAATCACTTCACAAATTTAGGGACTTTAGATAGTGTTAGATAGTGCTCTCAAAACATCTCTGACAGCTACCAATGTTTAAAAAATTAGTTTCTACTATTTTATAAAAGCGAAGTTTCGGGCTCTAACAAAACGTTAGAAATGAAAAGTAAACGTTTGAGTTTTCCGGTTGTATTGCGTTGCTAAAGTAGACTTTTTCGTCCAATGACGTAAAGTAAATAAAAAGAGAACGAAACAATGAACATTTTACATTTTAGTGTACATACTCATCTTTAAATTTCTCTGGTAATAGTGAGATACATTCAAAGAGAGTGTTTTTTGTTTGATTACAGATTTGTTTGCAGATTACATTGCCAACTAATTGTAACTGCATAGAAAGTTTCTCATCTAAATAGTTATTTTGTACTCGCTTATCAAAACCTGTCATTTCACGATTCGATTTGCGTGCGTAAAAAGTCACTTTAAGCACGAGTGCGTAAAAGTAAAGTTGGTACTTCCTGAAACTTGATTAATTTAGTGACATTTTAAAATCATAAATCCCTAACCTTAATAATATGGTCATAAACGATAACATATTTAACAATATGTATTATTATTATAGTTCTCGTACAAAAAATATTGTACAAACTTCGTGCGTGAAACATTTCGCGAATTCGTGTCCATAAACTGGTCACTCATTCGCGAAATATGATTTCACGCACTTGGTTCATAAATAACTATTTACGTAGAAAAAATTTATTTTAAATGTTATAATATTTTATAAAAATATTTGATATAACAAGCGATACAACAAGCTCTTTGTGATGTTCGGAACTTTTGAAGAGCCTCGGCTTCGCCTCGGTCATTCAAATATCTATGTACTTTCTCATAGTAAATTTTCGTATCTTGTAACTACATATTAATGGCTATAAAAACAGGTAGGTGTTACTAATTATTAGTAATTGTAGCTGTCAAAATTGTCAAATTGTAAGAACATAAATTTTTAGTTGCTATGAAATTATAAAAACCATTCTTAACTGTCTTTACAGTTGCGATTTCTTGCACCTGATTGCAAAAAATGTATCTTTTCAGATTGGACGATTGCAATTATCGGTATTTATGACAGATATTAAGCTGTATTAAAATACACTCGAAAGTAGACAAGAAACAGTTTTCTGTCATGACTTTCTCAAAATGATTTTGTGTAATTGTGGCTTCAATATTATCTGACAATATTTTGTAATCTATCAAAATTGACAGTCTTTCGATTGATTTCCAGTAAATTTTTAGTTTAATAAGTTTTAAATAGGTACGGTTTTATTGCTAGATTTGTTTATAATTCTTAATAATAATTTTGACTTATTAATCTTGTTTAATATAAACAAATCTTTCAATTCCTGTAATATTTCCACTTGTAGGTCAATAAACCAACAATTAATTAAATGCCAATTTATTCCAGAACATATATTTTTTACTTTTACACTTCGGTAAATTAAACAAAAAAGTGTAATTAACAGTTTAGTATATCCGGCTATTAAATTAGCTCACGCTGATTTAGAAAAGAAAATTTAAGCAAAGTTAGAACAATACTAGAAAAAAATAGTTATCCTAAAGAGTTTTATAATAAATTAATCACAAAAAGAATAAATAAAATATATAACACTGGTACAAAATCAAATCATAACATATACCACACTATATACCATACATAAACAATTTAAGCGACACAATATAACACGAATTTAAAAAATCAGACATTCACATAACTTTCATACCTACCAACAATAGACACTTAGACACAAATTTAAAATCACCCGTTAAACAAGATAATCAAAGTAATATCGTTTATAAATTAGATTGCAAAGATTGTAACAAAAGGTATATCGGACAAATCAAACAATATTTAAAGAAACGAATTTATAATCACCAATACACTGTTACACACAACGTCACCGCTGAAACTGCTTTATCTAAGCACTCTAAAGATAGACGACATAAATTTGATTTTCATGTCTCTAATATTTTAAAAAGGAAAATAACTACAAAAAAAGATTAATTTACGAAATGATATATGTACATTAAAAAAAATGAAAACGCGGTTAATTTTAGAACTGATATTGATAATTTAAGTATTATTTATAATAATTTAATTCACGCGTAAATTTTATTAATTTTAAGCTCTTGACTAGGTTTTTAGCCATGTTTTTCACTAGTCCTTGAACAGGATTGGCTTGACAAAAAATAGATTGATATACGAATACTTCAAATCATTTTAATTTTTATACTTGTATTAAACCAATATATCCATTATTATTTGACATTGTAATTAAAATTCGATATATCAATGATTTCTTTGTTTTTTAGATATTTTTGTTGATAGGCATGGCCATTTATATTATTAATATTTTGACACATTTTAAATATCAATTTCATCCACTGAAGAAGTCTTATTAACGGAAACATAATATTATATGTCCTGGAATAAATTGGTATTTAATTAATTGTTGTATTATTGACCTATGTACAAGTGGAAATATTTCAGGAATTGAAAGACGAGTACATAAAGGTCACAAAGTAGATATGTTAATGAAGCAAATATAATACCATTTTATAATATATATTTCCTATCATAATGACATTGATATTAGTGACATTTCTAAATAAAGCCAGTAAAGAACAATTTTTTTTTGTTTACTTTGCTATCGACAGTACCTACCGCCGATTAGTTTTGGTTTCATATTTATAGTTTGTGATTGAGGTTGCGCCGATTCTTTAGCACGAGATTTTGACATATTTACGGGCCCCTTCTCATGTTAGTTGGCCCACCGTCTGATATCCATGTTTTTCGAGGCCCGCAAAAAAATAATAGACACTACATGCTTTTATCGATACTCCAATGAATGAACATGATATTTTTAATAATGTTCAATAAAAATATGAGCTTTTTTATTCCTTTTTGAAGTCTTTAGCAGAAAGATTACAAGTCTTTCAAATTTTGCAGTTTTCTCGCCAATCAAGTTGCTCTTATTTTGATGCTATCATCTTAAATGAGTAGGTGGCTTTGAAAAATGACGCCGAAACTACCTACTGTGAACTGTGAGTTAGTGTCAAACGCATTTTATACATTTGGGGGCTATTTTTGATATTTGTTTAATTTAAAATGGGCATGATCATTCATTGTTAAATTTTTTAATTCTGGAAAATCTAATTCTGAAAGTGGAAATTCATTGGAATTATCCCGATATAGTGCCAGAAATATAATTAAAAGATATAAGACTACAAATTCAATAGCTCCAAAATCTAGAAAGGAAAAAGTAAGATAACTGAAGGTGATAGACAAGCACTGAGAAGAATAATTGAAAAAAACCGTCGTGCAAGTTATCTTGAGTTGAGTGTTATGTGGAGGGAAGCTTTTGGAAGACGGGCAGGGCCACGTGTCACAGTGAGGCGCATAAAGAGCGATATGGAACTTATGAATAAAAATACAAACTACTAAAATTCAGGCAAAGGAAAATCCACTTTTGACATTACAACAAAAACAAAATAGAATAAAACGGGCAAAAAAACATAAGAATTGGACTCGCCAGCAATGCGATGCTGTAGAGTGGAGTGATTAGTCCAGATTCGAAATTTGTGTTGGAGACAGCAGAAGTTGTGTTATCAGCAGAAAAGCGCAGCATTTCATCTCGTCTGTCTTAAAAGAAAAGTAAAATTTCCTGCATCGGTCGTGGTCTAAAGGTTTAGGAAACTTTATTGAAGGAATAGTGAACACAAACAAATACCATATTTAGAGACTTTAGAAGAATCTCTTTTACCGATTATGGAAAATCACTTCAGATCAGGGCAAGATTTTGTTTTCCAACAAGACGGCGCAGGGTGTCGTACGTCGAAAAAAAGCTTTAAAATGGTTGGAAGTCCTGATTTGTCTCCAATTGAATCTTTGTGGAGTGAGATGAAGAAGGCGCCCCAAAAACATCCCACAAGATAAATCCCTGAATTGAAACGAAAAGTTGAGTTTGGACAGAGCTTAGTTCATACAATACCATAAAGACTTTCAGATGTTGTAACAAGAAAAGATGATGTTACCCAGTGGTAATGTAGCTTTAGTCTCATTTTGTGTCATGTTGTGTTTTAGTTAATTAGTTTAGTTGAGTAGTTTTCTTTGTTATAACGTTTTTTTGTAGCTATAAGATTCTAAAATGTTGTTGAATTAATAAACCAATAAAAAAATTGCACCCATTACTTATATATTTGTACCTTAGATTAATTTTTTTTTAATCTAAGGTTGGGCCAACTGACATGAAAAAGGGGTCGTATAACGACATTTACTTCAAAATTGCGTATTCAAACATTGACACAACCTCAAGCACGAACTATAAATATCAATTTAAGAGTTGAATGCCCAATAATACCGCTAAGATCTACTAAAGTTCCTAGAATGAGGAGGGTGGAGAAGGCTTAGAGGAAGTCGAAGACTTGCTAATATTTCTTCTTTCTACTAATGTGAAAATTTAAATTCATTACCTAATGAGATTCGAGGGTATCGCTAATATCAAATGATAAACAAGGAAAAGAAAAGAAATATAAAAAAAAGAATAAAACAAAGAGAAATGAAGGTATTAGGAAAAGGTTTATGATCTTGATTAAATTCGAAAATTCGAAAGAAATTATTAAATTGTCACAATATACATTCAAGACAAGTATACTTTTAAACAACGAAAGATTAATCAAACATAATATTTTTCCAATAAATGCCAAAAAAGCTCATTTTATTTAAATACGTGACTTTCAGCTTAATTGTCCCCAATTTTTCTTTCTTTTGGAGGTTCACCTGCCGATAAAGACAACTTGGAAGTGGGAGACGAAATCCTCGAAGTTAATGGCAAGACGTTGGAGGACGCCACGCATACAGAAGTCATCAGTCATATACATCAAGTAATAAATTCTTCCTCTTTTTATTCAGTTTCCGTTTTATACGTTTCTTTTTCCCTTTTCCTTTGACTTATTCCATTGCCCTGCTTTGAATCTTACTTTGAGTGTAATACGAAATAACGTGTGGTTAATTACGTTGCAGTGCATAAGATCGAGGACGATATGTCTGCGGGTGAAGCGAAGAAGTGGCGCAAGGTTAGGTAAGTACCCTTTTAATTAACTCTAATGTACAAGGAAAGTTCTGACGTGAAGTGATGCATTTCTGTCTGCATATCATGTTGCGTTGCAGATTAAGTTAAGTAAAATTTGATTCATTTTGTTTCAACTCGATAGATACGTAATTTAGTAGTATTAAATTTAGAGATGGGAGATTAAACTGGTTCATTTACCTAGTTTTACGTTGCACTTAATAAATAACGGACGGAAATCCCTGAAGTTTCTCTATCGCAACTTTAAACCGAATAAATCGTAGCTGTTTTTATAACAAATTGCAGTAAGTCGCTAAAAATCCGATGGTAAACTAGTCCGTGCGATTTCTGAAGTATCGAGCTCATCCTGATTTACATACAACATCGTACGCTGTACATTTCAGGAAAATCCGCATAAATATCCACTCGTTTTCAATTCGGGTTTCCAAACGTTTCCCTATAAACGCTCTTTTTTATTATTTTTATTTCCTCTGGTTCTGAATTCTTACCGGGCAGAATTTCGCTCGTTGGATTTTTGACGTTATATAACAATGCAGGTTTTGTAGTGTGCGGGGTTAGTCACGCAAGGTGATTTATTAAAAAAAACTGTTAGGAAAGGAGATTTAAAGGACGACAGTGACAGCGTGCAATGATTCAGGTTCCAAGTACCTACTAATGCTGTGCAGCTATTTACGTCCGCCAAAAATAATTTTATATTTACAGTTAAACTAAAAAATATTAGAAAAATTTATAAAATCTGAATTACTGAGGATAAACTTTCATTTCTTTTTCTCAACATGAGCAATAAAAAGCAAAGATGCACGAAAACAGAGAATAATCTCAGAGAAATGGACGTTGGTAGCGCTACCAAATTAGATGATGAATGATTTTGCCTTATTGGTAAACAGTTTCCCCCTTCAACCAAAAATCGACCTCTCTCGGTACTTATTCGTACTTCTTGATGTTTCCGATTTATTTAAGATCGATGGGTCGTTTTTATTGGAATGCTCTGTATTTGCATAAAGATTGAAAAAAATGAATATGTATCTTTTTTTCCTTGAAATTATTTGAGATAGAAAAAAGTACCCACTCTACAAAACATTGGTAGGTGATTCTAGCCAGGAGTATCAGAATTATTTTGAGGATTTATTTTTGGGGGTGGGAGTGGAAATGTCACTTTCATATTTCAGTCAGTTTAAATTAGCAAAAATTTAAATTTTAATATTTTCTTTAAAAAGTAGTTTCTTGGGACCGTTGGGGTGACGGATGAGAGAATAGACGGTTAACAGAAATAGGTCTCCGGATCATCGAGGAGCATTGGCGATCGATAAAAATAAAATGCTGCGCACTATTTATAACACAGATTGGTTTGGGGAAAATTTAGTAAAGCTTTTAAATTTTCTATTTAACTCTATTTATTAAACAAAATTTTTCTTTAAAATACAGTAAAACCTACATGCATAGTCCGTACTGTCCACAGGTAAGTAAGTGGACACCCTATATAAGCTGTATTTTGACAGCCAAAACCTGTCAAACTGTCATAATTATGACAATTTAGTGGTTTTATACAGGTTTCAGCTGTCAAAATACAGCTTATACAGGGTGTCCACGTGGAGTGGTTGCGTTAGAACGCCCACAGTTTACCTATTCAGGTACATTGAAAAATTTTTATATTGAAATGCTCTGATCGGTTGGTTATAAGCAGCGCAGTTGTTCTTTAAAATCAAATTGGGGGGGACTTATAAACATATCTACTGCACTGAATTGCAGTGTTCATTTTTGAATTTTTTTCTCAGAGACCTGACGGTTAATCGAGACTCTACCGTATTAGTTTTTCTTTATTTCTGACATTCTTTTAAGAGATATAAAGAAATACTATTATCAACTTTATTTTTTAAATATAGTCTAAAGCCATTTTGAATTATAAAATAGGTGATATATCGCTTTTAATGGTGAAAAAAATATTTAATTGATTGATCTTGTCCCGAGGTTCAGCTGAATTGCTTTGGCAGCACATTCTAGGGACTTTTAGGATCACAGCCTTTAAATTGAATTTTAGAGTTATAATACTCCATTATTAAACATTATTATTATTATTACCATAAAAATATTAAAATTTATACAACTGCGTTTGTTATCTTTTCAATAAATTTATCAATTGGTGAAAATAAAAGAGAGTCGTTGGGCAAAGATTAAATAAATGATTTCCTTAATGCGATAAGAAAAAAATATGTCATTGATTGAAAAAAGATTGTTTTCACTTGGAGATCTAGCTGTTACGTTCCAAAAGATGTCGCAGGTATCAAAAATTGGGCTATTTTCCCAGAACTAATTACCCACACTTCATTGCGACAAAACGCAGAACACAATATTAAATTCGCGAGTTCTAGATCCAATAAAGTATTCGAGATACTAACTGAGAATGAATACACGAGATTTCTGGGCTACGTCAATGACATCACATTTTCAAGAAGGAAATGACGAAACAAATTGAAACACGATTATTTCAAAACTATACTTTATTCCAAAGAAGAAGAAGAGAAGATGCTCAAAGAGGAGCATTATGAAAGATAGGGTCTAAAATAAACGCTTGTGATTGGTTAAAATCTAGTGTAGTACATTTAATTCTTTATACAAAATAGTTCTTTTTAGAACTCCTCAATCATAATATTCACTGAAGGTATTATTTTAACTGTTTCGCTTAAATTTTCTTATTTATACATCTCATGGTTTTGATAAAGGCGAATACGTGAATATGTAATAATGGCTGAGGAAGTAGGCAAACGCTTCATCAGACAGCAAATGAAGTTGGAATTAATTAAAAGACACTGTTTGACACTATCAGAGATATGGAGTTAACTGGAAACTTACATTTGCCACCATAGAAACAGATATGTCAAACGGAGTATGACAAATTGGACTAATCTAAAAAAATGCAATTAGAAGCATAAATGTGTTTTATTACTTTTCATAACGATGTTATTCTATTTAGTAGATATTTAATTACCAATCAGTCAATCAAAAATAAATTTAAATTTACCCCAATTTTCGCAAATCACAAATTTGTTTCTGTGTGGTATCTGCTCGATTCTTATTTGGAACGGACTATAGGCAAATTTTACACACAGAATTTGCGCACTTGAACAGGAAATATTACACACACTAAATACCTGACGTAATCATAAAACGTCGAAATTACCGAAAAATTACAGAACATAGAAAAATTGCTGTGAAATATTTAAAATAAAAGAAGATAAATATTAAAACAATGAAGCCAAGGAATGCACGCCATAAAGAAGAGGACGCATTTAAAAGGTTTGAAACGACAAAAAAACGATACGAAAGTAGAAATAAAATAAAAATAAAAAGTAGCAAACCTAACATAAACAGGGACGGTACAAGAAATAGTACAATAGTTGATAAAATCTGCTATAGTTGGTGTTTTATTTATGCCGAAAATCATAGCAATTTCATGCGTCACAACATGTTTTCGTCTTGTATGTTTTAGTATGGTTAATAAATAAAATACGACATTTGATTATAAAAATACGGGCAAGTACTACAAACTATCCTTTGAAATTTTATATGTAATAATATCGGATTATATTCTTTCATTCTGAAATAATTTTGGATTTTTGCTTTTTCAGGGTTTTGCGTTAACTCCTTTTTGTTTGTTTTATATGTGTATTACTTGTCTGGCTATCATGCAACGCTTGCGGTGTAGTTTTGTGCGTGTAAATTGTGTGCAAATGGCTTTGTGACAGCATTATATTGCCTTTTATATTGCCGCGCTGTTAATCACTTTGCTCCCAAGTCGATCCGGATTTCAACTCTCTGAAAAATGTCATCCTCCTTCCAGAGGATTGAAACCCGTTCCGCCACAACGATAGTCAGCTGGCTAACCACTGTGGCTAGCAAGTCGTTTAATAAATCTTACCTCTAAAATTTCTTTTCTATTTAAGTTTGTTACATCAGATGCAGTACTATAAACTTTAGCAAACGACATCGATTGTTTAGTAAAAAATTCCATTATATTTTATTTTATTGCATAGTATGTGCAAAATTAGCAGCGATATACAACGTGTCCAGGATAGTTTGCAACAAAGGGACAACTTTTTTATGGTCTATTTTTCAGAAAAATTTGATTCTTTATAAAAGTTTGCTTTACTTAAAACTCATTTACCCGTCATAACATATGAAATACCACTTTAAATAACAAAAATACTCATTAATACTTGATAGTACAAAAATGGTATCATGTTGTTTTATACAAAAAAACGCTCGATATGATGCCCTTCTCGCTCAATACACAAATTTGTACGTTGATTAGTCCGTGACAACGTTTTGCAGCAAATTGGGATTATTGTTTAATTGCGTTACCGCTTCTCTAATTCTGTTCTGCAAATCTTCTCGGATATCAAACGGTCTCTTTAAATACAACGTACGTTTTAGCCAATCTCATACAAAATAATCCAAAGGATTTAGATCAGGCGAGCGAGATGGAAATTCTTAGTTTAAATACTGCACGACTGGACGAGAACTAATGTATTTTGAAGGATGTCAAATTTACTATCAAGTACCACGCATACGTGATGACAAGTAAAAAATAGTATACGTATTACTTGCGCACGTGACTCAATATTAAGTATTCATAACCAGGAACATTTCTATTACCTTTTTAAATACTAGAAGTCCTTCAATTTTCAACACAAACAATTGGATAAACCACAACGTTTCGGAAAATAATTCAAGCGTTGATGGATATCTTTACTTCTTTAGTTTTCCAAAAATATCTTCGGACAGTCTTTGAACAAATTTACCACAAATGCAAAGTTCTTGGATAATTCAGAGTATTTTAATAAAGGTTGTAAAATTTAACAAAAAAAATACAAAGAAAGTTCACGTTATTAGAATGTATCATCTTTAAAGTTAAATCTTAAAACGTTAAAAACCAAAAAATGACTACACTACAATATACGCGCCTGGTATATTATTGTATATTTTTGGAACCGCCCTGCAAACAAGTGCAATGAAAATAGATCAGATATTAGGAGCCTCTTCGAATATAAGATCTAATTTCATCGTAATTCGTCTCTCAACTTTAATGGTATAATACCTCCGATAATGGACTAATTCCAACTCCATGCCATCTAGTGGGCATGATCAGAAGTAGCACCGCCGAATATAACGCAACGCAGACCACTATAGCAGATACCGATCTAGCTCGGACAATTTGTGGGTTATCAGCTCCGCTAGATGTCTCCATGTGCTAAGCAGTCTAATGGCGATTCCATATATGGCTTACCATGATTTAAACTATGATGAAAACGTCGCTCTTAACGCTTTCTTTAAGTCAAATAAAATGTGACAAATCTTATAAAACTCATTAATTAAGCTAATTAAGTTGTCTTTAACACTTGAAAATAATATATAGGCTGTTCCATTTAACAAAGTAAATCCAAAATTAATGGATACACAAATTTTTAGGTATTTCATCTTTTTTATTTACGATCCCAGAGAAACAGACCAATTTTATTATTATAATAGAAACTCAGACCGTGGAAGCCTTCGATATCAATTAGACCTATTATTATTATTAATGGCAAAATGAGTAAAAGTGACTTTATTGTTATTAAAATATTGAAAGTAGATATTCAACCGGTATTTAATCACTTTCACAATAATAGCATCTAAACAATGTAAGCATTTGAATCGGTGACGATGTATTGTATAACAATTTTTGTATTTGTGTTAAGGTAGGTCGTGGCTGTTGCTTCTTTAACCCACGCTGCGGCAGAGATTCTTTCTAATTTTACAGATTGTTGTTTTTCCTGTTGTGCAACCTGTACATATTTCGCCTTCAAAACTAACATGACTACCTTTAAACAATTTATTCAATATAAAATTTAAATTACATCTCTAAATTGCAGAAAACAAAATAAAATGTAAGCACCGCGTTTTGAACTTGTCTGTTGCGTTGACTGCTTATATTATTCTATATTGTATCGTTAAAAATGTTTGTGCAGTGTTTCAATAGCGTGAAATGCTCTTTTTATATCGTTAAGTTCCTTAGTTAGTTATAACTAAGTTTGATTGTTACAAAAATGTAGGAATATGATGATAAACTGTACGTCAAATCTCAAACATCTCCCAATAGGTCACTTTATTGCCCCTGTATATGTATATGTATACACGGACAATAATTCCAATTAAAATCCTATTTCGTTTGAAATCGTGAACAATCGCGTTACGTCACGGTACAGGTAGAGAGAGGTTACCTGTTCCACGCGAACCGGACTGTTACGACCGCGAAACATGTTAGTATTGGCCGACCACGATCCAAAAAATCTACTACTTTACTTCATCGTGCATGCGTGCGCGTGATTGTCCGTTTGTTTTCATTTCCTAGCTACCCTTTTTCTCGTCTGTGTTTTTTTTTTGGTCTTCCCCCCTAAACCCGCGAGGGCGACCTGTTCAATGCCAATTTTAAAGGAAAAAAGGGAAACTCGCAGTCATGCCGTCGCGATGTTCTAAACAAAACGAACCCCTTCCAATAAACGAGTTAGAAACGTAAAGATCAACGGCACTTGTGCATATGTTTTCATAAGAAACTTTTTCTCTATTATCTTTCAGTGGATGAGTGTTTATATAGTTTATACAGTGAAATTAAGTGCTAGTTTATACGCCTTCTTCATTGCAGTTTTTTATCTGGATTTAATTTTCGGTGTTATTGGTCGCATCTTGAAAATAAACAGCCTGTATTATCGGATTCTAACCTCCCCAGATGTTTTTCTGATCTTTAGCTGATGGTAAGCGTTTAATTGATTATGTTTTGTTTCTTGTATTATTACTTAATATGTTTTAAATCGATTTCGTGTTAATGTTTTTTTGCATCTCATCTTATGATGTAGTCATTGTTGTCGTCCCACAGCGTGTATTATATTACAGTTATGTTCGGAGTGAATTTCGAAAACTGGTTTTAAATGATTTTGGTCTCGTGTACACTGCTGCCACATTTATTTCTTTCGTGCCTATACATATTATATGACTGCAGGGTATACACGTACTGATTTAAAATCTAATTTATATTTAAATTTACTTGCATCTCTTAAGTAAGATTAAGTTTTGTGTAGATACGATGTCTACAAATAAAAATTGTACATGTCTGCTACTACTGTTAGAGTAGCTAGTTGTATGTAGAATTACGTAAAAGTATGTTATTATATCACTTTTTTAAAGCGATAAATCAAGGTCTACCCATTTTAATCGGTAACAATTTTATTGAAATGGTTTAATTAAGAAATTTTAATCTTGTTATAATAAGTCAAATCTCATTGGACAGATAAACATATTTTTAGGATATGTAATGATATTTTCATCATTTCATCAGGATTTTATACTAAACATCTTCTTATATTTTATTTATTTAAATGGTCTGAATGATAAAACTAAGCTCCACCCGAAAGACAGAAAAAAAAAACTTCTCAACACAAATTTCCTATAATCACGTATTAGATTATTATTTAGCCAACACCTATGTTGGACCTGGCTCTCGCCTCAATTGTCTGGCCTGAAGATTGACGTGAACATCAATTGGCACCACAAAGCGGTATCACAACATCAAAAATAATTTAAAGGATTAATTATTTATCCACCATTATGAAACATCACTGATTTCAATTGACCTCCTAATTAATTCATATTTTTTCAAAAACAACATAAATTTTTGGTATGCAATAGTATTGACGATCCTTAACCATGTTAATCACCAAATGATTTTTCTGAAAACTTCAAGAAGACACAAGAAATTGAAAAAAGCCAGTTAATTTCTATGTGAGTTAGAAATTAAAGGATTTCAAAGAGTTTTGGTGGTGGCCAAATACTGAAAATGTCCCAACTTGCTCTTTCATACCTCTAAACCACAAAAAATTGAAAATCATCGTTTGACTATCCACCAATTATTTTTTATCTGACCTTCAAGTTACATATAATAGAGTAATAGAGTATGCAATGTTTATTACATCTTTTTACAAATTTTGCGAGGTGGTCAAACGCTGAACATTTTACAACTTGTAGCTTTATGTCTTGAAACTACAAAAAAAATTGGAAATCGTCGTTCTGCCGTCTCTAGATCTTCTTGGCATAGACGGCAGATTGATATTCAGCTTTTCCGAGTTCATGTAGATGGTACTTCAGGGCCACATGACCTGTCCGAAACGCTGCCAGCAGCCCAAGCTCCCCTTTGCTGAAAGATAGTAACGACTATGCTGTCTTAGATGATCCTGAGTAGGAGGCCTTTCTGTTGTCCTCCCATTTATTAACTGTTTGTTTTAGATTACTCTTTTGCAGTACACAACAGGGATAAGGCATTTTCGCTGCTTCTTTGGGAAGTTTATCTGCCTTTTCGTTCCCTTCGATCCCTTGATGGCTTGTGACTCACTGAAGATTTAGGTGGCTATTGTGTCCCAATTGCATATATGTACATTCATGCAACAGACCGGATTCATGTGTAGGCACTCACCGCAGAAATCTTCAGAGAGATTCCAATTAGAGTGGAGTCCCATAGGCACTCAGTGGTTAGGTCCACTGATCTCAGTACCTGTCCCCATTCTTTCTATTCTAGAGCCATCCGTGTACCATGCTAGGGTTCTTCTTTTGAGTTGAGGTTCACCGGATGCCCACTTACCGTCTCAACCTTAGTATTCAGTATGTGTCTTATGCAGATACACTACATAGATGCCAGTTCGACAATGACAAGTTAGGTTGGTAACTCATTTTAAATAACATGACATTTTAAATACCTGTAGGTTAGGTTATTCTAAATCAAAACTATCGGGCGCTCGAGAAAGATTGTCTGAAAGAACTACTTTCCCAAGTCGATAAGTGTGTACTTATTTCCATTTATGCGTGTGAAGTTTGCACTATACAAAAATTAGTGAACATAATGTCATTTTTCAAGTCTATTTATTCATTGGCGTCCGTTTATTTTCTTGACAAATACCAACAAACACGCTCAACAATAAACCGAACTGACAACTTCGCCTTGATATAAAAAGAGACAGTTTATTACAAATCGTTTAAGATAGTATGAGAGGTATATAACCCATAAGAGGCCGTACTGAATACTAAGGTTGAGACGCTCTATAGTATAGCTTTCGATGACCACTTTTTAGGGTTGGTCGAAGTTGTATTGCATAGGAATCTTGTCCTTTGCAATGTAAATCAGGTAGTTAGTGTTGAGATATTCAAAGATTTTAAGGTGTCCTCGAATGTCCCCAGGTTTTAATCTCTTAAGTCTGTCCAGAAATAGGGCACTGTTTTTGGATGTTGTTTTTTGATGCCTCTTTCATCTGATCTCTAGTTATAGACATAATAGAGAATCCAACGTTCATTACATTTCTTTTAAATGTTAAAACTTGTTTTTGAATTCATTCAAAACTAAAAATTATTGATCGACTACCCACCAGTTGACTTTTAACCCACATTAAATTTACACGTAATAGAGTGTCTAAAGTTCATCATACTTTTCAAAACTTTTTCAGAGACGGCCATAAGCTGAAAATGTTACAACTCCCATAACTTAAACCACAAAAGTTGAAAATCATCGTTTAACCTATCTTGCAACAGGCTATTCAAAGTTAATTATATTTGTCACAGATAGTGAGGTGCTCAAACGCCGAACATGTTACAACTCGTTCCTGAGGATGCAGGTCTCCCACATTTTAGTTAGATATCTCACTTAAAACT
Organism: Holotrichia oblita; assembly: GCA_023690525.1. Lineage (NCBI taxonomy): Eukaryota > Metazoa > Arthropoda > Insecta > Coleoptera > Scarabaeidae > Holotrichia > Holotrichia oblita. The sequence continues at coordinate 20,504,094 of CM043018.1, read as the reverse complement.
AGCAATTTCTTAAAAACCATTCATCAATGTTGAACACTCAAAAACACTACTTTAAAGCTAGCTAAATTACTACCAATTGGACATTGTTATATCAATTTACTGAGATTAATCAAGCATATGATGCGTTCTACACTGAGATTTACAAGCTTCTTCGCAAAATTGTTTTATAATAGCAATGGGTCAATAGTTATTCTATCAGCTTCACCTTTCTTGAAGACAGGGAGTAATCAGGTAATCTTCCAACGGTTAAGAAATATAAGAGCATTTTTAGGTTTATTCCAATTAATATAGAAAATTGATGGGTTTTAGTGTTTGTATGTGGAAATGCAGTTTTTGTTAAATGTTCATGAAATTAAAATACTTTCTTTGGCATATGCGAAATTAATCGAGTTTATACAGTTATCATAAATGTCGAGGCTATTAGCACTATTTTATGTATATTAAGCTGCCGTTATAATTATTAATTTAATTAAATATTAATTAATTGAATCATACATTCAAGCTATAACTGTTCATAAAACAAATGACAGATGTGAAAATAAATAATACAGATGAATAGCAATTTGAAGCAGCTTTCTAATGAAGTGCCACTCTGACATTGTTGCCATTTAATAAAAATTGACAATTGCATCGCTAGTTATTTTCTAAAAAATGTGTTTCAGTTTACTTTATTTCGATTCGGTTTTCTCGCTCAAAACTTGGGCGAGTGACACTACCGGTTATTTTGATTTTGACAGATAGAATGACATTCACGAATTGGCAGAAAATTAGGTTTATGTTTGACATTTTTACCCATGAACAAAAATGGGAAATATTGAAAACTTACTTCCAAAGTGGTAGTTCCAAAGTCTTCAACCCTAACTGTAAGAAATTTGGAATAAATGATAGGCTTTCAACTCAGTTTGTACATTAATTCGTGGAGCGAGTTCGTGAAAATGGATCGTTATTGGACAAAACAAGCCGTTCACGTTCTCGTCTAGTGCGCTCAGCCGAAAACATTGATGCTGTTGACCAGAGTATGCGTGAAAACCCATCAACCCGTCGTTCTCGGGGACTGAACATTTCTCGCACTTCTCTGAGGAAAATTTTCCATAAAGACCTCGATCTGAAGGCTTATAAGAATTGAAGCCTCAGGATCATCCGATGCGTTTTCGGTTCGAAAAATTATATGCTCATATGAAGCCCATTTCCGCATCGGAAGCTATGTCAGTAAGCAAAATTCTCAGAAAATCCAAACTTCATCATTGAGAAGGCAATGCACTCAAAACGAGTGACTGTTTGGTGTGGATTTTGGCAATGTGGCATCATTGAATCATTTTTCTCAACGAATTTTTGTTTTCGCAAATTGAAGAATATAACATGGACGACGTTTGGTCTCAACAGGACGGCACTACTTGCCACACAGCCAACGTAACAATTGAACTTTTGGTCACCATAATCAGCCGAAATTCTGATCATTCCGATCAATTGGCCACCTCAGAGCTGTAATTTGAGCCCGTTGGACTATTTTTTATGGTGTGCCGTTTGGGATAAATGTTACGTTAATCATCCAGAGACGATTCAAGCCTTGAAATACAAAATAGAAATTGCCTTTCATGAAATTTAAGCCCGAACAATCCAAAACCCTATTACTTACTTAGACAATATACTTTTTATTTGTTATTTTTGAATGAATTCATGTTTACTAGTATTGTATTCATGATATTAAAGTTGTTCAATCGAGTTTAGCACGCTTTTATAAACTCGGAACGGTTTCTATGCACTATTGCTGCAAAATGAACTAGGTACATAAAAAACCTATTTATAATAATTCCATATGATGTTGGTAACACTTTGTTGTTTTATACTTTTGTTTATCCTATATTTTATGTTTTATAATGATATTTTATCTTGCTGGAATTTCACAGTTTCAATGATTGTGTGTGATTTTAATCATGATTCATTATAAAAATATTTAATAATCGTTCAAACGCAATTTCTGTTCTCATGTATGTGATACATTTTTAATAACAAGAAGTACGATTTCTACGTCTCAGATTCGAAACAATATTTACATTAGTTATTATTCGCACCGCGTATTTTTCCGCAAAAAAATTCAGCAGTACGCGTTAAATTAGTCACAAATTTCATGATGAATTCATTTATATACGATATCAATTTAGTACAAACAGTTCCCATCGCATTACCCACCACACTTTTATATCATCCACGCATATACATTTTTTTTTCAATCTTATTTGAGAGGAAACAATAAGCTAATTAACTTGATTATTCCAATGCGCAAATCTTAATTGCTAATTTACCACGTGGCTTTCAATATAGAAAATTAAACACTCTAGAATAACATTGTTTGGTGACCTTCTTTTACATGATGTTGATAGTTTAATGCTATTTAATAATAAATAGGTTGTTATTGTAACACATACCTGTCTATATAATGCTTAAGTATATAAAAGTACCTGGCTCTTATTATACGCTTTAGCTTTCAAGGTTGACCAAAAACTTTCACGAGAATATTTTCGTGTACTGAATCTATCATATGTAACATAGACATATGTATTAATAAATAAAGTAAAATAATCAGCTAACGAATCTGCGCTCTCTGGTAGGTGGTTCTAATACGCTATCGTTTTCATATATGAATCTGAACAGGAACTATCGAAAGCAAAGCATTGCAATTACGATAGTTAAGCAGTCATAATGGTGCTGGGTTCTAACGCCATCAGTTCGAAATTAGTCTGGGAGTGCCTGAGCAGATTAAACAACCTAGGCAACGACAACAGAGCTGCTCTTGGTAGAATTAAGTAGAAACAGACTACGTATCGACATAGTTTCTCTTAGACTGGATTGTCACCTTAGGGAACACATGACAACGACTGCAACTTCTGTGGGGTGCAGGATGAAAATCTGGAACACCTGAAATGGAACTGCACCGCTATCACGTAAACCCGAGCCAATTATCTCGGCAAAGACGTCATAGACGAAGAAGAAATACCTTCTCTAACACCATCATGGTTATTGCAGTTTATTACAGCTCTTAGACTGGATGGGGAGCTAGCTCTAAGGACGGACAAATGTCAATAGCTTACAGCTTCTGCAAGGAGGCGTAATATATCAATAGGTCGTAGTGCAATATCACGCTCAATTGAATCTAAATCTAAATCCAAATCCAATACCTTTTCAGTTATTCCAAATAGTATAATGCACTGGTCAGATTGGTTAGTTTAAATTCCATTGCTTACCCCACCGCTTGTTTTGGTTCATATGTACTTTTATTCCTTCTAGTTCTTGCTTTGGTGTAACCTACTCTACTCATAAAAATTAGGAGTATTAATTTTCGAATCCAAAGAATTACTTTTTTTGTTACCACTACTTAGAAGAAATGATTGCCACAAATTGAAAAATATGTGTGGTGTCCTGGACTTGTGTCAAATAGAATAAGTTGTACCATATATCAAGACAAGAAAAACAAATTAAAAATTTTCAACTTCAAATTTTAGATAAGACTTTTATTGGATTATAATTTGTTTATATATTTTTATTTTTTTATTTATATTATTTTTTTGGTTGGTATTAAATACATGTTTTTACGACTTTACTTTGATAATTAATTTAATATACATATTTAATACGTATCGAGAGAAAATGTTTCTTAGTAAACATTTGTATGTCACGTCGGGCTGAGTGAAATTTTCAACACAGCAGATGGGAAAGGTTAAAGTTTAAATGTTGTTTTCTGATTACTAGGGTTTTGACTTATTGGTATTTTAATTTTGTTCCTAGCTTGGCATAGGGAATAATCTGGATTTATCTCATAATTTAATCCCTTAAGATTATGATGTATTCTCTCCTCTTTGGAGTCTTTGAAACATGTAGTAACTAACAATAAATTGGAACAGAATATAATTTTGATGCTCAAAAAATTTAGCTTGAGGCAGTGGTTCTGCAATTTTTTGAATACGCTGCGCCCGTTTTGAATCGATGTTTTCAAGCTATTACCACAAGATAACTCAATAAGATTCTCTTGTTCTGCAGAAGTAAATCCAAATCAGATCAAAACTAGATGTTAAGACTGCGGTTTGAAGAAATAATTCTTGCCCTCAACTTCATCCATCACTTTCAAACGGTGTAGACATAATCAACTGCTAGAAAAATCTTTAAATACTCCTTTTTTAAGAAAAATATAAATTTCCTGTCACAGTTTAAACGTACTTAATAAAGCATTACCATGAGTGAACACCGCCCTATTAGAACATTTAGTGTTTTGAGTAGTTCTTGTAAAATTGTTGCTTTCAACGTCCATTCTACGACTTGGACCAGTTCCCGATTTCAGATTACAAAACAATAGTTTTACGATATTTTAAAAATCCCATCTGGGATCTGTACAAAAGATTGAATATATACAGGGTGTAAGGTAAAAATGCGGCAAAAATGCACGGGATTATTCCTTGGTTTATTCCAAGAATATTTTGTCCTATGATGATTTTTGAAAACCCCCTTTGTTTCGACGATAAAATCCATTGCTATCTGTTGCTGTTTTATCTAGTAGTGGTCGCATCAGTCGCACTTGTTTAACCATTTCGTGCATAACGGTCACTGTAGTAGACACATAGTTTTGCTTACGTACACTTTAGTGTACATAAGCGCCATCTATATTTTTTGTTTGAACTTATTTTGGGTTGAGTTTCTAATGGAGCGGTGCAACAATCAGCTGAGCAAAATCGATGCCGAGAATTTTAAAAGTTTGGAGACGCGAATGTTCTATCGATTACCAAGAAAGAAGGTAAAAAAATATTTACTATATACCTAGCTTATTATGTCAGGAAAGTGTAAGTGCAAATAGATTTTCGAAGAATTACATAATTTTCTATATTTTGTTCGTTTTGTAACTACACTCTAGTGGACTTCATGCAATTCTGACTTTGATGAAAGTGAGGTTAGGTTCCTTATTATTTAAATTACAGGAATTTTTGCCGTCAGAGGTGCCAGGATCTTCGTTCTCTGGAGGAATCAATGATGCTGGAAGTAATAATTCATCAGAAGAAGAATATGTAGAACTATTGATAGCAATCGCATATACAGGAAAACGAGAGCAAAAGTGAAAAACAAGACTTGTAAAAAAAAATGGATATCCCAAGGACCTCCTAAAATAAATGCAAATACTGATTCTGTATTCGATGTATTTCATTCCTTGTTTTCTGATGAAATGATGGAAGAAATTGTATATAAACCAATTTCTACGGCCAACAAAATAATAGAAACGTCGGTTTGACAAAAAAAAGAACCATACACATTCCTAGGCATAAATTTGGTCATGTCTTATATTAGATATCCACGTACAAGATTGTATTGGTTTTCCGATGATGGTCTTCGCATGAGCTTGATTGCAGATGCCATGTCTGTGAATAGATACGAAACCATTTTGCGAAGCCTTAATTTCGTGGAAAATTCCGATGTGGGACCCAGACGAACTAAAGAAGAAGGTGAAACGATAAAAAAGATAAATGAAGAAGATATATTATGGAAGTTGAGGCTAAATTACAGGAAAATTTTGTACGTGCAATGGATCGGGAAGAATACCAGTCGGTATTTTATCGAAAATCTCTCATAAGTATTGGGAAAGCAGAGAAACCTGGGGTAGGAAGACCAAGATCACGGTCTACGACACCCTCTTCAATTCTGAAAAAGAAATCTGTAAAGCAGACGCCAAGAGAAACTAGGCTGCAACCTTTAGGCCATTGGCCTAAACTTTAAGACATAAAAAATGCAATGAGATGCAGGTCATCGGCTTACAAATGCAGAACAAAATATATTTGTGAAACGTGTGACCAATATTTATATCGAGATTGCTTGGAGTATTAGTGTCCTACTCATTAGAATAGGCTGATCAAAATATTAAAACGTCATTGCACATTCGGACCTGTTTACTCCTTCATCTATTAAAACATCCTTTCACAGATTTTGAAGTGTACAATCAAATGTTTCTATTTATTTGTAAAACCAATAAAAATTATCCTAAAATTTATTATCCTTTTTTAGTCCTCATACTATTTTGAACATATTTAAGAATTTTACTTAAAAAAAATTACAATTTCGTAATTTATGCGCTAAAGGGTTAAATTGAGTGCCATGTGATGGTTTGACGTGTCATTAATATTTATTGAAGTCCTCTGTCATGATGTATACGAACGTCGAGATGACTGACATGAATTTCATCTATGCTCTTGCTGATGGCAATGCATTGAAAGCTAGACATTTGTGTATTGAACGATTTCTTGTCCCTAATGTCCCCCACCGAAAAATTTTCGAAAACATTCCACGACGTGAAAAAGGCTCATTGAAACGAAGGGAAGGTCCAGGAAGATCAATGACTGCAAGTAGAGTTGGAATAGAATGTGCTGGACATGATGGAGGAGAGATCCTGGTAGTTCTACGCGACAAATTGCAAATACTTTGAACGCAAGTCAGTGGACAATTTGGCAAATTCTTAAGGACAATTTGTTGTATCCATACCACATTCAACGTGGTTCAGGCACTACTACGTCTTGATTTTCATCCACGCATTGCATGATAATAATAATAATAATAATAATAATAAAGAAAGTTTATTTCCAACCAACAAAAACAATACATACAAAAAAAAAAAAAATTGTATAAAATAAGATATATTATTGTCGGAGGAAAACACAAGGTCTTTCGTCAAGGTATAGCAGAAGCTAACCTTGCTCTTCCCGAAAGGCCTGGATTCACCCAAAATCAATAAATTTAGTATACTGTCTACATCTAATATTCTGCACTACAACCTAAAAGAAATATCCGCATGTACATAGGTATAAAGTAACAATGGTAGTATACACTAACTTACTATACATTAGTATTAAAGAGGAAGTAGCAGCAACTATTGAATGATTGTACAAACAATTAACTTATTCGCTCACACGCAACCGAACACAAGCCCAACTCCTATGCCAACGACAACAAATAGGATCTAAAACATGATTTGAATGTATCCACGCCAACCAACCTAATATGCATAGGAATCTTATTATAGATGCGCGGTACTTGGTAAGAAAACGACCGCTCAAAAAGTGCAGTGCGATGCGCTGGAGGTGTCAGTCCCCCCCTAAACCTCAAGTTTAGCGTGTGGACATCAGTTCTGAATAAAATTTTTTTATGTAAGTACGAAGGACTTCTCTCCACAATGATTCTATGAAACAATGTAGCACTCTGCAGCAGCCTCCTGTGCCTCATGTTTAACCATTTAAGTTCAGTCAATTTATGCGACACATGACCCCGCCTGGGAATTCCAAAAATCAAACGTATACACGAATTCTGTACCCTCTGAATACGATTACTACATGCATTTGTTAAACCAGGACCGTATACAGGACAAGCAAACGTGAAATGCGACAACACCAAAGCATCGCACAGATACCTCTTGGTATCCAGATTCAAATACTGGCGGTGAGGATAGATTAATTTTAAATTGAGATATGCTTTCCGTACTGAATGCAAGACATGTGCATTAAAGCGAAAACTATTGTCTAGGATCAAACCTAAATTTCTGCATTCAGTTTTAATTGGAATTGGGGTACCGTTGATCTCTAAATGACATCTTGCAGCAAGAAAAGGTAAGGCAGCTCTATTTCCAAACAGAACAATACAAGACTTAACAGGATTTAATATTAGGGCATGTTTTTTGGATAGTTCTGCGAGACTATCAAGATCCCTCTGGACGCTCATCAAAGCTGCAGGAAGGTCAGAAAGAGAGGTCAGAAAGAGAGAGATGATGTCAATGGCTACCGCATCCCTCTATTCCTGTCACAGATTCTTTTTATTGATGAAGCCAGTTTCTCAAGAAATGCAATATGGAATCGTCATAACAACCATGTTTGGGCAGATGAAAATCTGCATCAGGTATGTGAAGATCGTTTTGAACATCAGTTCTCGTTGAATGTTTGAGTTGGAATTGTGGGTGACTATATAATTGTATTAGATAGTCGGTATTTCTACCACAAAGACTTAGTAGCATGCTGTATCGCAACTTTGTGGAGGCAACGCTGTCTGAGTTTCTAGAGGATGTACCATACCACCAGCACATGTCTTGCTCGATCCCCAGACTTAAACAACTTGGATTTTTTCTTCTGGGGATCTCTGAAGTCATTAGTTTACGCTACTCTAGTGGAGAATTTGAACGATTTGCGAAATCGAATAATTGCTGGATGTAACTCAATTAGAAACGAACCCTGGTGTGTTTGAAAGAGTTCGGCAGTCAATGACGATAAGATTGAACGCTTGTATCCAGGCTGGAGGTAAATATTTATTGTAGATTGAGCAACTTTACATGTATGTACTTTTTGATAATAAAATGTTGTTACTGTCGCAAATTTTGTTAGCCCTGTATCTTTGAAACAAAGGGGTTTTTCAAAAATCATCATAGGACAAAATATTTTTAGAGACAGAGAGAGAGAGATCTTTTGGTTTTTTGCCGCATGTTTACCTAACACCCTGTATAGTTCAAATCTTTGCAGGAAGTTGTGCCCTGAATTTGTTTTTTATACCAAAGTACCTACTCTCTCACTATTGACAATATTATAGAAAATGATTGTTGATCGTCTAGACGGCTTCGTTTGTTTTTCCAATTTTTATACATTTTCTTTGGGTCATGGACCAAAATAATACCTTTTCATGTGCGGTTTTTTGGCATGTTTATTACCATTACAACACATTCTTGAGCTATTTTGATCTTTTTAATCGTTTTTCAGTTTCTGTTCTTAATTTTTCTCGTCATGTTCTTCATTTTTTCTAGATTAATAATACTTGAAGCAAAGTGTTGGCAAAATTTATCTATATATATATTATTTAATCTACTGCACTGCCTGCGAGATTTTGGCGCTTACCTCGTACATAGTACTTTTAATTTTCTTAAATAAATTTTTAAAACCTTTTTAGTGAAATTCAAAATGTTTTGCTAAACTAAACAATAATCGATACCTACGGGTGTATGTGTGTGTGTGTGTGTATGTTTGCGGTCGCGCAATTTCCTCCAGGCACATAGACGAAATAAGTACAAACCTATGACCTTTAACGTAACGGCTGAAAGTTCACTCAATTTCATCGCCGCAAAAGTTTCTCACCATATTCGACAAAGATTATCCGTGCGATTATGCGTAGAATATACGAATAAAGTTTTTTTATCGTTTCCAAAAGCATTTTTAAATTTATTTTGTATATTGATTCTGTGCCAGCAGTACTAGTTCTACGTTATGTTAATCAATCTTTTGTATTATGTATGTGGCGCTTGAATCGCTGATTTCAGTTCAATTCAATTTGTCTTTCCCCAAAATATATTACATGCTTACATATGCGAAACCAATTTCCAGATTCGAAGAAACTGCTTTTCCGAAAAGATGCGCCTTGGGAAAATCAATCAGATTCATATAAACTAGAACACATGCGGTGAAATATTTTTGTGAATATCACAAGAAAATAAAAAGAATTGTAATTCCTAAAAATTTTAATAAAATCGTAATGATTGACGGTATATATTTTTTTAAACTTTATAAACATTATTAAATTAATCCAGATAAAAGATTCTCGGAAGAGAAAATCGAAAAAATCGAATTCTCTGAAGTATATTACCGATACGGAAAAAAGGTTCCCGTAAGAAAATCACTCAATTAATAAAAATCGAACGGAAGGAAAAAACCGTAAAAAATATGAAAACTTCTTCGCGATGTGAAGTAGTAGGCATCAGGGTTGAGGTACTTTAACGCAATTAAGGACGCTTTGGCTCGATAATTGGATCAAGAATCCGGAATTGAAATCTTAAGCAGTTTTTCAATGCATTTCCGCATTTAGAAAAGGAAATGGTTTCAGCAACTAAGTTCTCGAAACGCAACGTAGATATTCTTCTTATACAGGGTGGCCATTCGAAAACGAAACGTCATTGATTTTGGGCATTTAATGTCATATAAAAATAAAATTCTCAGACACGTCAACTTTGTTTTTGAGGGGGACATTTATTAGGTGTACAAGCAAACTCTAATCTGCAATTCCTTGGGCTTACATGGAAAGGGGGTTGAAAGTGCTAAATTAGGATAAAAACTCAAAGCGAAGGCTTCCAAGTAATTAAGCACTTTCAACATCAACTTGACGAATACATGTAAGTTTATTATCTCTCTGATACTGTAAATTACTTTTCTTAATAACATAAATAAAATTTAATTTTTGAGCATCATAATGAAATATAATGCCATAAACTAGGTATCATTGTAAAGAGAATCGAAAGACCTTTCAATTGAGGTACAACTCAACCCCCTTTCCATTTAAAATTTTCGGGGCTAGTTCCACCCTGCTCAAGGGATTGCAGCTGAGGGTTTGCTTGTACACCTAATAAATGTCCCCCGCAAAAAGAAAGTTGACGTATCTAAGCGTTTTATTTTTATATGACATTAAACGCCCAAAATCAATGCCGTTTCGTTTTCGAATGGCCACCTGTATATTTATTTACTATCTAGTAGTAATGATTGCAAAAGAATGTGAAGTTATTGATTTTTAATGCCATTTTTATGTTAAAATTTTAATAGACAAAGAACTTCTTACTTATTTAGGTGACTTTAACTTTTATTAAAGTTCTCGATACAGAAATCTATGTTAAGTTAACTGTTTTAATCCTAATCCATCATTTTGTCATTTTGGTTTCCTTGTTTGTGGCTCTTAATTTCATGATCTGATTTTAAGTTATACTTTTGCATCATAGGTTTATGAATTCTTCTAAGCCATTTAGGAATGTTTAAGGGTGATTAGTTCGGCACCGTATATTGCCACATTGTTTAATGTGGACGTTGTACACTGGTACTAGAGAGGTGACATTCTTTTTAACGATTCGGACGCAATAGTGTGAAGACGAGGGTCTTCACACTATGATTATAGGTGTCAGGACGCATCATTATGTTGCCACATTGTCATCTCCTCAAAAGATATTTCGTCCAGAAATATACTCTTCATTGTTTCAGGTAAGTACTACTTGCAAGTCGAACCCTTGTTACACCGGGGCATATCTTATGAAAATAGTCGTCAATGGTTGCCTGAGGATTGTTGAATGAGGAATGCCCGGACTGGTAACTACAGACTGACAATCCTCCAATTCAACTGATCCAATCCACATCCTAACTTTGGTATTGCCAGTTTCAGAATGTCTTGTTGTAGGACCGTGGTTGAGCAAATCTAACAAAGCTTCTCAAATCACCCAGAAGACTGGTTTTTGATATGGAATCTTGTTAGTAACCAGATAGAATTGATTATTGACGTTGAGCTGTAAAGTCTGCCCAATTCTCGATTGCTGCTGCGACAGTTCTCTGACTCTGCCATACCTTTTCCGGAATTCTACGGCAATTCCTCGAGACATCCGTAAATCTTTCGCGACGCAGTGAGCTAAAGCGTAACTCGATAGTACCGCAAATAGATCCTGTTCCTTTATTTAATACTTTGCTGTAAAACATTCGATCTGTATCAGAAGTTTGGTTGTCATTGTCTCCGCGATACGGGGCTAGACGATTAAAGTCCATAACTCTCGGTTTAGTATGGGGTGTCCGTCGTAATCGTTAATAAACATTTTTCCATGGCTAACTTGTTATATTAGAATTATTTCGAAAAATCATTCACGGAACAGGTTCGTTAGAACTTTTTGATGTTCTTGAAATTCATCTTGTAGTTATAACTGATATCATCTGGACTCATCAGCAAAATTATTTGCGCCATTGTCCCACTTCGGGTTTACCGGTTACGTCAACTTTCTTAATTTAAATAGCATGGTATATTTTTTATGAGTTTTTCCTATCGGGCATACAATTCTGCATCAAAACTTACTAAGACACTCTATGTCCAAAATCAGTTGTTTTTGAGTTATTCAATTTTTTTCAAATATAGGGACAATTGCAACGTTATATTCAAAATTCTGTATTTCTGTAGGCATTACAGCTAAAGATCTCATATTTGGCATGTTATTAGCCGAAATAGCATATATCAAATTTACGTCCTAAAATTTACCATAATTTGTACAGGGTCGTCTTAACTCAACGTTCATTGCAACCAAATTTACGTCGATAAAAGTCACTTTTTTTAATGGAACATCCTATATATTATTGCATTATTGAATACACTTAATAATTCTCTATCATTGATTATTACACATATTACCTTCTATCTTTTACGGTTTTCGAATTATTAGAGATTTCCTGATGAAAGTCCGAAAAATATGCTTTTTAATGCATTTAAAATCTCAGTAATCTTTGAATGTCAAAATAATTGATATTGTATTTGTACTATAAAAACAGATAGTTGATATCTGTCAAGCAAAATGGCAAATGAAATACATTATGGAAAGGAAATGATATTTTAGATTTATTTTCCATTCATGAAGACTGTAGTAGAATTGTGAGTAGCATATGTCGAATATATGACGACAGATATCCACATTTATGCAAAATGACCTAAAAAATATCAATAAAAGGAGCCAAAAAAGAATCTTAAACAAAAAAGCTTTGGAAAGGAATAAGTTAAGTGTGTTTTATATGTCATCATGATCTGATCATATTGAATATTGTTTTTTGCAACGCTATCTTGTTTAATTTTCTTGTTTGAATTTTTGTAATGATATCTCTTTAAATAACTTTGCAAAAATGTGGATATATGTCGTTAAATACTGTACATGTACTATTCATAATCCTATTACATTCTCCATGAATGGAAAATAAATGTAAAATGTCGTTTTGCTTGCCAGATATAATCTATTTGCATTTATAGTACAAATGCAATATCAATTATTTTGACATTCAAGGATTATTAAGATTTTAAATGCACTAAAAAGCATATTTTTCGGACTTTCACCAGAAAAGTACTTATAATTTTGAAACCGTAAAGAATACAAGCTAATATGTCTAATAAGGGATGATAGAGAATTACTAAGAGTATTCAAAAATGCAATAATATATAGGGTGTTCCATTAAAAAAAAGTGACTTGATTGGAATTAACGCTAATTTTGGATAACCCTGTATAACTTGTGATAAATTTTAGGCCGTAAATTTGATGATTGCTATTGAGACTAATAGCATGCCAAATATGAGGTGTTTAGCTGCAATGCCTTCCGAAATACAGAATTTTGAACATAACTTTGCGATTGGCCCTATATTTGAAAAAAATTGAATAACTCAAAAACGGCTGATTTTCGACATAGGGTGTTCAGAAATGTTGAATTTCAAGAACATGAAAAAGTTCTGACGAACCAGTTTCGTGAATAATCCTGTATAGTGTGTTTTATTTAGGAGAATATATATAAAGATGATTTTGAAATCTGCATTTTAAAACTGTCTATAATTTTCGTTAACGTTTTTCTTTTTGTGGTACATAGGTAATATTTTATAGTCAGTGTACAATCATAATAATATAGGATATAAAATACCTCTAAACGTTAATTTTTGACATATGTACATATGTATACATATGTTATAAATTCTTCACCGATGATTTCACTTAAATTGACGCGCTTGTAGAATTTTTATAACTTCAACATATTTAGGCGTATCTAATCGACAATGCATGCATTTCATAGTGATAATAGCACATATAGAATCTAATGATATGCGGCTTAACAACTCCTCCTATCCAATTTAAAACGTCTGTTTCGCGATAACGGTTTGTTATGGTTGAAATTTGATAGACTGTTTGATGGTGTAAACATACGTACATTATTTTGTTATTACTCGTAAACGGAAATCACTAATCAGCCAGTCACTCGTGCGAGTAAGAGACGGATAATTACTTCCACAATAACAATATTAATATTGGACTCATCTCAACATTTACCCTCGTTGTCTAGTTTTATATGTGGTATTGAAAATATAATTATCTCTATTCTAGCAATAAAAGAGCTGATTAATTATGCACAACAAGGAATTAATTTATAATATATTAACTATACCTCATAAGACGTACTCCACAAAATTCCTTACATACCTCATGAAATATGTGACTTTTATTCTCCATATTTGTAAACTTAATTTATGTGGAAAAGCCTATGTTTCTTAATAAAGCAAATAAGCTATTTAATAATTCATTACAAATTTATAAATCAATGCACGTAAAGGCATACTTTTCAATTGTTTCGCTTGAGTGGAAACGAACAGCATTGCTGCTTTATCTTCCGTTGTGCTTGTATGCATAATCGTATGTATGTATGTGAAAAAATATAAAATTCCTAGCAGACCAAAACAAAATAACTAGTACTTTATTGATTTCTGCATCAATCTGAGTATTTAAAAATTATTGAGTACACATTTTTAGAAATAGGCCATTCAACATTAGAATCAGCAGAAAATAATTTATTGGAAATTAAAATCAAAATTCCTCACGGTTAGTTTGCACCATTCGAGGCAACCATTTAGAATCATTTGAAAATTTTTCATTTGATTCATCACTTTTAAGAAGTATTTTTGTTAAATGTAGCACAGCGATGACTTCTTTAGCAGTGACATGGTTTCTTAGACATAGAATTTTTCCCTTGACAAACCACCAATATCTGTTTCCGGCGAAGACAAGCAAAGTAATAAACTGTGGAAAGTTCTGCCAATTTTAGATGTTGCGAAAAATAATTGTCTAACCTTTCACTACTGATAAACAGATGATTGTGTTGGCATCTCCTGAACCACTAATTTTAGATTTTTTATTTGCCAAAGAGCGAAAACTGTGCCAAACAACGCTCTCGAACACGGGTTGGGTATTGAACTTATTAGAACATTTACACAGTAAAGATATTTCAGCAGTTGGTACTATTTTGATTGATAAACTTCTTACGAATCTAAAAATAAAGCTTAAGGCTAAAGGAATTTTAGTGATTAGATATGTGAAGATAAAAAATATATGGTAACATGACCTGTCAAAGTCTTCTTCCATTTTATTGATTTGGCAATAGTTAATTGCTGAATAGAAATACTGATAGGATGCAAAAGCATCAAAGAAAATCATGGAGTTACTTGATTTTAAAATGTATATTGTTAAGTCACTTGTTTATAAATTATGAAAAATTAGATTCAGACAACGAGACAGATCAAATGTAATACTAAGAACCTAAACGCATAAAACAAGAGTTTGACATTAGCGTTAACCTCGAAATACCCGACAAGCTGGAAACAACCAGTTGTCCATCTGCGGTATTGGAGATTATGTTTGCTACATGTTTTTGGGGTCGCTGAATTAGAATACGAAGTTCAAAAAAACGCATAACGTCAGGGTTTCATAACCTTAAAAAGATCGTAACAAGGTATAAAACAAGAGTGGAACCGTTGACATTAGCGTTACCCAATGATAAATAGCTTGAAAGAAGTTAATAAATTTCTTTAATAGTCGTGGAAACTTGAGCTATGTTTTCGAGCAGAATCTTTTAAGAAAACTGTATGATCGTGAATCGAATCCTAGATTAGCCTAGATTATAAGGTTTTTCGAGGTTACGCTAAAACCCTGACGTGATGGGGCGATCCCAAGAACATATGGTAAACATGGTCTGACCCCCCAGACCCAAGAATTTAACTAGAACAGATGTATTCGTACTAGCAAAGAAGAACCTGTTATAGATTACTGGAGAGTGAAATGTGCTGAAAAGCTCTTTCTTGTCTTTGATAACTTTTTAAAAAGTGTTACGAGTAAAGACTACGTTTTGAGCAGAATTAAATTATCTCAAAAACAAAATAACGTAAAGGAAAAAGCAAGACGGGCATTACAAAGGAAACGAAAATCACAAACCCGAAATGGAAAGGAGATAGAAATCCAAGTCTGTGGAGATACAAGTCGAAAAATTGATATTGTAGAGTCATAATTCATATTAAATTAAAAAAACCCCATCACAAAATTGTATGTATTTATCACCTGCATTTCCATATAATAAATAAACTTGTAATAAGCTTCAAAATCATATTAAATCTGTATCTATTAACTACGAATGGAAGATACGAAGAAAGAACGAGAAAATGAACAATATTTAGCTTTAGCAGAAAAATCTTACAGTCAAAAACGAATTGATAAAGAATGTGCGAGAGATTTTGAAAATAAATTTGTTATTGTTTATGATCTTCAACAATATTTAATTACAGAAATCTTAACACAGGAGACAATTATGGATATTATAACTTCACTATGAGAGACTGCTGGTCAAAAATGACTATATGTTTAGTGTGCCAGGAATCCTTCTCAGAGCGTAGTGCTGATCAGATAGCATCCTGTCTTTATAGACTATCTTCCTGGTTTCTACATCAGTGTCAGTGTTAAAAAATTATTGAGTGCAAATTCCGCATTCATGGTTAGAACAGGTCCAAAATAATCTATTAGAAATTGAAATCAAAATTCCTCTTGGGTACCAAGAACACGCAGAAAAAAATCACATTTGGTCAGATCGGGTGACCTTGGTGACCAATGCATTGGACCTCCTCTGCCAATCCATTTATCACGAAATGCATTATTTAGATGCTTTCGGACATTCCTAGAGAAATGGTACGGTGCTCCACCTTGCTGCAAGCACAAATGTCTTATCATATCAAGAGGAAGGCTGTCTAGAGAATATTTTAATTCATTCCTTAGGAACGCTATAGATAATTTTCCTCATTGACTCTACTGTTAAAGACATATGGATCAAGTAACCGGTTGCTTGTTATTCTTAGTCATTTCCGTACGTGGTGTAAGTTGATATTGATCCTTACACCACGTATTCTGATGCAGTACTAAATGATTCATTTCAATAGTCTTTCTTGTAAAACAACTGTCATTAAAGTCACGTTTTGTATGATATCTTGTACAACGTTTCGTTAAAAGTCATGATGATTAAAACAATTGAAACAATAAAGAAAACTTTTGGTTTTGTTTGGAAAATTGAAGTGATGACTCACTAACCAAGCTAACTCTATGATCACCAAAAAGCAAATTATGTTGCAATGCACACGCTTTATTGCCAACCTTATAATACTCTTCTGATATTACCCACTTTGAAAAAAACTATTCAAGCATGTATGCATTACATGTCCGCTTAGTTAAATAAACGAGTATAATCACGAGCTTATTGGCTTTACAATATAAATTGCTTGCCATATTCGTACTGTCAAGGATTCAACGCAGCTACACAGGAATGTTAATAGATTAAAAACAAATAATCACATTCCAAACAACAACTAGTTCATTGTAATATGGTTTAATAATACACTATGTGCCTTAAAGAAACGCGGTAGGAATTTAATAAAAAATTATTGTACAAATGAATTTGATAATAAATGATGATTTAAAAATATCGATGACATCACAAGTATGGTATCTACGATGACGTGGCAATACTTTTTTTTGAATCTCGCCGAGTTAGTGGTATTCCCAGACAATCTGACATCCCATTCGAGATATTTAATACAATTAAATTCATGTAAAAAAACTGTTTAATTACTTATGGCTTACCTACAAAAACAATACACGGGATATGATTCATGTATTGAGTCTAAAGGAAATGATCTGCGTTTAAAGTTTGAAGTAGAAGCGTTGTTATATTATGTATTTAATTGTATAATATTAGATTTGCATTGCCTTTCCAATACAGTGGTAGGAAGTATACATATATTAAATTGCATATGCTTTAAAATGTGTGTTTTAATTGAAATATTATTTGGTCTGAGTTAATTACAATTTCCCATTTATTTTTTAAACTAATAATATGTCTAGACAAAAAACCTCAAGGAAATAGAGGTTGTGGTGTAATTTCATATTCTCTCTATTTTGTGCATGCAAGTTATTTTCTTACTGACTAAATGATGCTTCGTTGTTTAACTTTTCCATTTTGATCCGCAAACTTTATTCGATGCTAATCTAAATATGTATTTCATTTCACTAAGTCGCCCGTGTTCTGTTTAAAACAAACTTTTAATGCAACATTAAAACGTCTCATTTAATATTCTAAACTGATAAAGCGAATATAATTCAGCATGTTTATGTATGCCCTGATTTGTAGCCAGGTAAATGCAAATTTGTTTAGCTTCGCTTGTAACTTGATTAACATGTTTGTAATTTTTATGTTTTACAAATTGAATTAAATGCTTTTATATTGCATGTAAAAATTCTAACGTCAAAGCCGGAGGAAATAAAAATTAATCAATAGGTCGTACACGCGTGAACAATGTAATATAATAGTAACAGAAACCTACAAGTGTGCTAAATACATACATATATGATATTACAGTAGTTCATGTCAGGATATAATTTTTTAAAGAGAGCTGTCAGATAAATATTTATGAGGTTTTAAAATTTTTTTAATGCAAAGTAACTTTGCAAATTTATGGAGCACCTGGATATTTTTTACGAGTCGATAACCGCAGTGGTTAGGAGCTGACTACCGTTGTGGCGGAACGATAGGAGCCGGGTTTCAGTTCTCCGGGAAGACGGTAAGATCTTTCTCGGAGAATTGAAATCCGAGCGACCTACCATTCGATCTAAAACTCTCGCAGCTACACTGAGAAGAAAAAAGCTCTCTTAACTTTTTATCGTACGACGTACCGTTTTTTATTAAAAAAAATTTTTAGTGCATGTGGTTTTATTCAAGGGCAAAAACAAATATTTTACCAAACCAACAATTTCACCAACCAAAAATTACAAAAGCTGTGCAAAGTGACCACCTCGAGCTCGGATGCAAGAATCCAATCTTCTCCTCATTGACTGGCGAACTCCCTCAAAAACACTAGGATCGCTTTTAATTGAGTTGCACCCAGCAATGATTCGATTTCTTAAGTCTTCTACGTTTTCCAATGGAGTAGCGTACACCAAGGACTTCAAATGGCCCCACAGGAAAAAATCCAGGGGATTTAAGTCCGGAGATCGTGCAGCCCATAAGCGAGGTCCACCTCGGCCAATCCAGCGATTTCCGTATGCTTGTGTTAACAAATCATGAGCTACTTGACTAAAGTGGTGTGCCATCGTGCGTATACCACATTGAATCTCTAATTGCTAATGGTACGTCCTCCAGAAATCCAGGGAGCGTGTTTTCCAAAAAGTTGCGATACACCTCTCCGGTAAGTCTCCCTGGTAAAAATACCGGTCCAATTAGGCAGTCACCCACAATCCCAAGCCAAACGTTCAAAGAAAACTGATGTTGAAAACCATCTTCAACAATTTCATGTTGATTTTCGTCACACCATACATGGTTATTATGGAAATTGCGTATTGCATTTCTTGAAAAATTCGTTTCATCGGTGAACAGAATCATCATCAGGAATTGAGGGATTTGAACCATTTTGTGCCAACACCATTGACAGAATGCAGTACGAGGAGGAAAATCAGCAGGAAGAAGTGCTTGAACGCGTTGTATATGAATGGATACAACAAATTTTCCTTCAGAATGTGCCAAATAGTCCCATTACTTACATCCAAAGCGCCAGCAATTTTTCGAGTAGAAGTACCTCGATCTTCTTCAATCATGTCTAGCACATCCTTTCCCAGCTCTACCGTTATTGCTATCCTTGGCCTTCCTGTTCCTCCATTTCGTCTTAATGTGCCTGTTTCATAAAGACGCCGATGAATACTTTCGAAAGTTTTTCTATCAGGAGCAATACGGCCAGGAAATCTTTCAGTACACAACCGTCTAGCTTCTAATGCATTGCCATCATTAAGTCCATAAATGTAGTGCATGTCGGTCATCTCGGCATTCGTGTAGCGATTCATGATAAGGAACTTAAACAAATTCGACACATACAAAATTATTAATCACGAGACTCATTCAATATGTCATTCAATATGTCAGTGAATAAAACAGGACTGTTTAAAAATATCTTTGTACGCATGATAAATGGATATGCACTAAAATGTTTTTCTTTACTAAAAAACGGTACGTCGTACGATAAAAAGTTAAGAGAGCTTTTTTCTTCACAATTGAACAAAGAATAAAAACATATTTTTATTTTTTAGAGAAATCAGCGGCGCTGTGGGAGTATGTGTCTCCCACAGCTATTAACACGCCTAAAATTTCATTATGATATCTCAAGTCGTTTTGGAAAAATTTAATTTTTACTGTTTTTTTTTAAATTAAACTTCAACACGCTGTAGATCGATAACGAAACGTTTGCGGACCTATGTTTATGGGAACTTTTTTGTATAAAATGACCTGGGCAATCACCCCCTTTAATATTGCCGCATCTTTTTTAAGCACCCTGTATACAGGGTAACAACTTGAACTACGAAAGCCTATTGATAGGAGAAAGTAGTGGAAGGTAAAATTAAATGTATCCATTTTAGTATTGTCAACTGTTTGTATGACAGGAATGTCAGTGGTTATGTCAAATACTATGACCAATTATAAAATCACTTTATAATTTGCACTTATTTCATTAGGACGAAATTTGATGGTTCGGTAAAGTATTTGACATAAACACTGACATTCCTGTCATATAAAAAGTTGACAATAGTAAAATGGATACATTTAATTTTAACTCCCACCACCCTCTCCTATCAATAGACTTTTGTAGTCTCAAGTTGTTCAAGCCTGTATGTAGACAAACACCAATGTTGTTCAAGCCTGTATGTAGACAAACACCAATGGTACGATAATAAATAGAGTGGACCAATTCGGAGCGAAAGCAGAGGCGTGACTAAGGAACTGGTTCCCGCGTGCCCGATCGCACATACGATTACTTAGTATGTTGTCCACGGTCATCGTGTGTGCGCGTATAATAGTAGCAGGAAAGTGTATGACGCCTCTGCTTTAGCTCCGAATTGGTTCACTCTAATAATAAATACTAAATACTTTTAATTTAACTGAGATTACCAAAAATAGGAACGTGCTAAAGACTTACTACTTTGAGCTTTATCTAACCGTGCTAATACTTGTGGCTGAAGAAGCTTGGACATTACAATTCGATTATTCCATAGCAAGCAATCATTCTCAAATGATAATACAAATCTTTTAGTAAACAACGGTTTCATACTCCCAGTTACCTTATTAGGCCAACCTTTTAAAACGTAAGCTTTAAAAGTTTCTTGTAATAGTTGATCATTGATGGTTGTCTTCAAAATTTATCTCGCCCCGTTCGCAAAAATAAGTACATACAATCATTTATTTCAGTATTTATCCGGTTTTCGGTTTGACTCACTGATAACCGCGATAACCTATCGGCATAATTATCGTTCGCAATGTAGGATAAGATGAAACATGAATTACAGCGACTACAAGAGTTAAAAATTGCCAGCCTGTGTTGAAACCAGATGGATCAGTTCAAATTTGCGGTGATTTGAAAATAACTATTAATATTTTGTTAAAAGTAGATCAATACTCTTTGTCTCAAATCGAGGAATTATTTGCAAAGTTACAGGGAGGTCAACAATTTAATAAGATATTGGAAGGAGTTGAAGGCGTAGTTGTATTTTTAGACGGTATTTTGGTAAATGGTGAATAGACTCGCCAAAGAGGGGCAATTTCCAATGCAGCGCGGTAAGCAACGTAGAGGGGTGGCATGGGAACTCGAGCGTCCGTATCAAGGGGTATCAAGGTATTCCCGAGTATTCTTCAAATTGATTAATTATGATCAAATTATGATTATGAAATTGAAGTGTACATTGAATAGAATACATATCATTCATAAGAATACCACAAACGTTATTATTCAAAACCTTCTGTACACCACAGATCTTATAACGATGATTTATTAATGTCATGAAGCATTTCAATTTGCCTCCACAACATGGTGTACAAATATTTCTCAAGCTGAAAATCAGTAGAATATTCCTTTGGAGGTCCCTATGTGTGTACACAAGAGGTACACAAGCTAATAAGCATATAAGCAAGCACACGTGGTTTAGTTAATACCGCCAGATAGGCGGTCTCCCCGTTTTAATTATTTCACGTAAAATAGTTTTAGCTCCATAATACAGCGGCAAACGCTGACAGACCGATTTCATAAGCTTTGATCGATCCTTTCATAATAAACCGTACGATCCTTTGCCGTGACTCATCCACGAGTAAGTACCCCGACATAAATACTCAAACAATAAGATTAAAACGCCAACATTTAGCTTCTCACGTATTTGATATACCGTCTGACTGTTAATTACCTACCTAGCAAAACGGAATGTAGAAATCGATTATTAAAACAACAATCACATACGTACCACCTACGTACTACTTCTAGTATAAACCTCTCACTTAATAAATCAAAACGAAAATAGTATACGATCTTTATGGATATATCCAATGCAATGGAATAAATTAGAATCTCAAGATTGTAGTTTGGTAAATCTAGGATTATATCATCTAAATCCAAACAGATTTTGAACCAACTCTCATAAAGAAGTAATCATCTTTCCTTCAAGAGAAGCATACATTCAAAAGAATATTACATTGAAATAAATATTATATACAAAAGAAATAAGAAGCGCCTTTCCAATATTGTATACGTCCTATCAGATTAATATTGCTAAGATTTTCCTTTTATATTGAACCGACGTTGCAGATGATGAAGTCTATCGAATGTTTTAGACAGTTTTCTGTTTTTTTTTTCTTCGCTTATTCGCGAAGCTGACTAAGGTCGGTACTTTTTATTCAAAACTTGTCGGTATATAATGGAAAGGCACGTGTATATAAAAAAACTCGATCTTTCATTCGTATACAAAATATAAGTTGCGGAAAAAATTGCAAACATCTATATATGTATGTATGCTATATCTTACATGCATTTTATTATACCTATGTCAAAGAACTTTTTTTTTATAGACGTAGCGGCACTGGGAAAAATATATATATACAGTGCATTCGTAAAGCAGCATTCGTAAAGGGCCAGTCGATTTTTATATTTAGTTTATAGTTTATAATATCTATTTAAACTAAATTTTCCAATCGAAGACCCTTAAAAATTTGATAATAGCCAAGACGATTAAAAAATTCGATGGTCCAATCATGTATCCTTTACTTTTTAAGCATCCTCACAAGATGTAATCGAGAGACGTTACAGTTTGTGTGGCCACTCAATCGTCTCTCTCCTATATATTAAAACGGATTTGGAAAAAAAGAGGTCACATGCACCAGTGTGACCCCTCGGGTTCTTCTAAATCAGGATTCAAAATAATTAGAGCAGTGATGAATATTTTGCACCAGTGACTGTCTCTTTAAAGAAGTAAGGAGTTCTTCTGACAATGAAATTCCGCGAGTCAATGAGGATTTTCGGTTTTCCAATAACGACAATTTTGCTACATTGTCAGAAAAAATTTCCGTTATTAGAGTAGAGTGGAAGTACTGGCTGCACGACGTTAAGATCAAAAGAGGAAGGAAATATTGGGATAGGCAGCCAAAATCAAACGATGATTTAAAAAATTCCCCATTTAATATTCTAAGCTGTCAGGTTCTTGGTCTGGTAGACTACATGTTTAAATCCATCATCGTCTTCTCCACAACTTTTCTCTGAAGAAGGTAACAACTAATTACCGAAAACTTAGAATATTAAATGGAAATTTTTTAAATTATCGTTTGATTTTGGCTGCCTATCCCAATATTTCCTTCCTCATTTCCGTTATTATTGCATAATTGTTACATTTGCTGACAAAATTCATTTCGCCAATTTAAGATAATCTTTCGACAGCTCGTGATGTAGGCATATCCTGTCAAAATTGAACTTAGTCTTAAATCTGTTTACCATCCTTTGGCTAATAGGCAGCCAATCAGAGGGAGTTGCATTGATTAACTGCACCGCTTCTGTTGGAGTATACATCGTACTTCCGAAACCAATAATGCACGCAAGATTTAAATTGTTTCACGTTCTATTAATTTGAACACCGTCTGAAGATAAAACATACTAATATATTAAATCAATTCATTTTTAATTTTTACGATAACTTTTCTTCAAAACTTCCTTATGTAACCACCATCTATATTCACCTTGTCGTACATAAAAAGATATATCTTCAAATTCTGCAATAAAAAATGGGGGGTGGAGGGGTTATATTTAAATAAATAACGATGAAGTCATATCTGTTTTTTGAGACACAATCTCACATAAGAAAAAAAACTAAAAACTGAACAAGAAACGCTTTTGGACTCTTTAGAGAAGTGGTAGCTGCGTCTGAAAGTGGTTTGACGGACACAATTCTCTCCAATAATTGGTTCCGTAATATTGGCATCAGGCAGTTGTCACCGCCTGCCAAATTGAATTTTACAAGGTTTTGAGTCTCCGAATAAATAGCACCATCATTTGTAATAATATTTTTTTTATACCAATATATGTATTTTTTATAATTAGTTGAAAGTTCTGCAAGCACTCAAAGTAAACTGCTATATCCTCGGCCTCAACATTCGTAACAAGGATTTTGAATGGTCAAAACCAACATCATCGGAAGAAAAAATAAGAAATTTGACTTTATAATACTGCCATTAGAGCTATGCATTGTTTTCCAAAGCCAACTTATTTTTTAAGTTATTATTGCCTGACTCGCTTATACCTTGATACTTGCTAGCTTTTTTCGCGATAACTTGGGAACAAATAGAGATATCGAGATGCGCAACAGTATCGTTCCATTTAATTTTTTACGAATATCGTAAAAACGATTTACCATTCCATAGAGCGACCTCTAGTTTATCAATTTGAAACTAATGGATATAGCATATAAACGCTGTTTAAGGCCACACAATTCCCTTTCAAACGAGTTCAAGATGATTTGGATAGGTTAAATAGTAACGGAAATATTAAATTTTAAACAGTGACGAATATGGTCTTCTCCCTCCCTTATTATAACAGATACGAAAAAATGTCACGAGAGAAAATTATGTGGTATTAAATGGGCTTTCAATTGACGATATCAAAGTTATACTTTATTCTGTGACCGCACTGTTAATCACTTTGCTCCCAATAGCGAATGGTAGGTCGATCGGAATCCATTCCTCCGAGAAAAATGTCACCGTTCTTTTGGAGCATTGAAACTTGGCTCATAGCATTCCACCACAACGATAGTGAGCCGCCTAATCACTGCGGTTATTGCCTCGTTTAAATTAGCTTTTGCAATAGGATAATGAAGCTCATCCGACTGTAAAGAATCTGCACAAAGCAAATTTGTAATTACAAAGTTTTTTAATTCAAAACTTCAATTTTTGGAACTTACCATTGCAGCTGATCTTTTGGCTTCACCAATTATGTAAATGATAAAATATGATTTTACAATAAGTTTGTATTATAACATCGTCCATTTCTTTAATCGATTTTAGATTCAAACCCTTGCATTATCTTATTTATGACATGGAAATGTCCGAAGGGCTGAACAGTTCAGGTATGATATCAAAATTTGCTATCGAATACAATTTGTATGAGTAATCTGTGTTACATTCTGGGTAGGGTCCAGGTTGCTGGTAAAATTCATTTATTTTTAACTTATGTATTTTCCCAAATTTTGACTATATTCAGAGATTTGGAAACAGATGATATGTTCATTTCTATTTTAGTGGCCTTTTTATTGTTTGTATGTTAGCGTATTTTGTATTATTGTAGAGTTTTCCGTTTAACTCTGTAGGCTCTTTGTTTTCAAAGAAATTGAATTCAAACAAAAACCATATGAGAAACAATGTAAAGCAAAATAATTTATGTCCTATGTACACAATAAAAAAAATAGGGTGCAGTCTACATAGTTAGGTCCACTCGCAATAATTGAAAAAATTTATAAATTTAATACAATTGTATGTGGATCTAACTGTGTAATTGTACACATTTTATTTACTGTGTATGTAGAGTTGGAAACATGAAAATTTAGACAACTAATACGGCAGTTTTTTTAACGGATATTTTACTGTCACTTATAGCTTCAGGTTATGTATCAATGTCATGCGTGAGTAAGTCATAAACAATTCAATAAAGCAATCAAGCTCCATTATGATCTTATATCAATTATAGTCGTCCCCTCATTGTTTGAATTAATCTTCGTGTTATAATTTTCAGTAGCACCTTGCCAAGCACCTTGAACAGCTTGCTAAAGTTCGTTTCTATTCATCTGTCTAAAATTATTTCTATATATACATTTTTGACAATTTATCCCCAAACATTCTCAATTGTATTCAAGTCTGCATTCTTCGCAGGTCACAGCAAAACTTCAATATTTTAGGCAATCAACGGTTCTGGCAGTATGATATGGGCAGTTATCATGTTTAACTGCAAAGTTACCTTCTGAAAATCTTTGCAAGACTGAAGGTAGCATTACATTTTTCAATAAATTTCTATACACACATTGCTATTGCTCTTGATTTAAAAAAGCTGTAGGCATATTTTTACATGTCAATGAAACATTAATAAATGTCTAATAACAATGACACTCTATATGAAAAGCATATTTACAGTAGCCAATTATTTGTGTGTGGAATTCCATGCTCCTGACTGTACCTTTAGGCTTATTAGAAATAATTAAAAAAAATTGTTTCGATGTTGAGGTTAGAACTGAATGACGGATGTCAGAAGGTCACGGTAACTCGATGTATAAACCCAGTTTTTGCTCCCGAAGAAGCCACTTACATTAGCGACGAAACGTCGAGTTTTTCCATATATATTTTGTATTTTTATTTTATAATTTTTATTTTTATTTATTTTTCTATTGTACATATTTACTTTACTACTAATAAGTCTTTGATATCATTAATACTGAAATCGTACTTTACAATCTCACCAAATCTTTAGGCTGTGTGAATTATGAAATATTATTTAAGAATTTAAATTTAACATTAGAAATAAAAAATATTTAATTTAAATAATTTAAAGTCAGCGAGCTATCGCATCGTACGGATGGATATATAATTATTATAACACCTTTATATAACAAGCATATCTCAAACTTGAAGCTTGCAACAACCATTTCAGCAGTTTTGGAACAATTATAAGCCCTATCAGGTCGTAGAAGGCTGTAAGGATATTTACTATTTGTGCACGAAACGAAATGTATTATTTCCTAAAGACACACTACCATCACAAAAGGGAACAATTCCGTTAAAAAGCTAAATAGACACACTTTATAGCTAATCAACTTAATAAGTACATATCTAGTGGATCGAGTTGGAAAGCTTACTGTGATGATTTATGTAAACTGTTAAATGACAAAATTCATTTTATTAGACCTTTAAGTTATAAACTAGTTATAAACTTTCTCTAAATTTATGCAATACTAGTTTGGGGACACTCGGTGGGCCTCAATACACAGATGATTACAGCAAGAGAGTTGTAATGAAGAAATATTTATTTTACGATGTGAAGTAATGTTTAATGTTGGCTGTTTCTTTTTTTTTGTAACCAATGTAAACACTTCGTGTATTAGCATTAATAAACATTATTGTTGAGAACAAACAGACATATGTATTTATAAAATAAAAATGATCAGCTTATCACGTTTCACGTACTCGTAATTTCCTACATAAAACCACATATGTTTCAATGGTATTCAGTTCTACTGTAATTTCGGTTTTAATGTAATGGTTTTGAAAAACGATTGACATACCAGCATTTATTTATAACAACTAGCGCGTCAGCGTGACATCTAATAGAATGTGCAACGTTACCGTTCAATGGATTTGCAATTATAACGGATGCAGCTGTCAAGTGCAGCAAAGATGTAAGCGACCACCGTCGTACCAGCGAACTCAGACAGATTGTAATTATTCTAGTGAGAAATTAATTCGGGTTACGTCGTGACGCACAGCTTAAATTAATTGGAACAAAACGGATATTTATACTGTGACATTTGTACCCTATCGTAAATGTTACATCGAGAAAAAAATATTGGTTAATTATCACAGTATGTCTAGAGATAGCTATATTGGATGGGAAAAAAATAGCATCGAAAATGTAAAACCTAGATTGAATGTATGATTAACAAAATGGCCTTCAAGTGTGATGATAATTTCAAAAATTCATTCTGGGGTATGTCCTGAATTTCAAAAATTCATTCTGGGGTATGTCCTGGATAGATGAGTCACCGAGATGGGCGGACAGTTTCTTTGGGAAAGAGGGGGTGGGTGCCATTTTATACCATAATAATTTTGTTAATACTGAAATATTCTTAGATTGGTTGAAGATCCATTTCATGCCCTGAAAACCACTAGGAGAAGACCATCAAGAACTCTTCTTCTTCATGGTCATATATCTTGCACCAGTTGCATTCATATTCTGGAGTTTGTCGAAAAGAACGGCATCATTTTAATTGACATATTGAATCCTTCATTCGTCAAATTTTTAAAAGCGCAAACTTCTACTCAGTCTGTAGTTGCTACACGGCTAATAAATAACCCTTCACCAAAATTACTCGACTTCAGTTTGGCGAGCTTTAAAGTTCTGAATGGATGACATAATTAAATTTATGTAACAGAGTCAGCGGTTTCAAACCGAATGGAATTATTCTATTCGATGCTAATGCAATTCCTGACTACGTCTTTCTTTCAGAAACATCAGAACTAACACAAGTTAAGTTGATAGACGTTTCTGAAACTAGCATAAAAATGATGACCTAGTAGCATCAGGACCTAGTTCGTCACTGGATCTCTTGGTGCAGGAGTAGAACACTAAACACTTTTTAGTTTTATTATCGCCTTGATTATGACAGCTTCGTTGTCAAAACGCGTCGGCTTTTAGTAAAACGTTTTTTGGTGTTTTGTGGGTTGAAGTGTTTAGTGATCAGGACCTGTAGCTTAAGTTAAACCATGTTCTGAAAGTAACACTATGGAAGTCTTTCTCGATAGTACAGGATGTAGCAGGGTTACACCTTGAAAACTATTGGATAAAACACACCCAATCTCTTGCGTAAACAAAATACATGCACTCAAAAGGAGGATGAAAACAGTTTCTACTGCTATGAACTCGTCAGGAAACATAATATAAAAAGTGAAAGAGAAAATACAGAAAAGAAAAAGAAAGATTACAGAAGAAAAAAGGGCACACTTTAGAATCACTTCTTCAGACTTGAAGAACAGAATTTATATTGATGAAATTTGTGGTGATGGATTTGATAGTTATAGTGATTAGGAAGAAGATTAATGCGTTTGGTGTAGGGAAAAATATACTGACAGGAAAAAGAACGAAGACTGGGTTAAATGCGGATCTTGTCCAAAATCGTCCCATGAAAAATGCACTCCTTGTTGTTGTTCGGAAACTACGTAGTCTGTTTTTTTTTTTTTTAATGAAATAAATTACATATGCATTGCCTTTTCTTTCATCCAATGTTAAGGTGTGTAGATTTTTTGCTCTCCAATAAGTGTTTTACTATTCTTTGGACTTTAAATGAGAAAAATGGATGTTAATGGATTTCCATAAAATGCTCTGTTTCCGAGAAAAAATAAGTTTAACGAAAATAGATAACTTTTATTTCAATATCTTGGGATGCTGTGATAAAGTTAATGTAAATACGTCATATGGATAAATGATTAATTATTTAATTTAGATGGAATTAGACGAAACTCTTTTACCACTGAAGCATTGAAGTTTGGAAAGTGGTGATAATAACTGCAAGCCAAATTTTGAGAATAAGACGAATAAGGCAGTAATTCAAGTCCCAATTATACATTTTTGCCATTGCAACCGCAAACTTGCGGGCAGGTGCCTTATCCTGATAAAAAATCACTTTTCTTTGCCAAATGAAGCCGTTTTTCTTTGATGTTGTCGCTGAATTTTTGGCCTAATATACCCCGCCTTCTAAATAATCAACCAATATAATTCCATGAGAATACCAAAATACAGTTGCCATAACCGTTTTTGTCTTCTTTGGTGGAGGAGAATCTTTTTTTGTCCATTGTTTAGATTGTTATTTAGTTTCGGAAGTAAAATGGTAGACTTAGGTTTCATCGACGGTAGTGAAACAAAATCCTTCTGACTGCGCTGAAAAGGTGGCAAAAGATCGCGAACAACTCGAACGATTCAGTTTTTGCTGCGGTGTGAGTAATCCCGACACCCAAGACGCTGAATATGTTTTCATTTTCAATTCTCAAGTTAAATTATATTCGAAACAATAACAGTCCGTCCACGACGATGTTCATCATTTGTGCTCATACGACCACAACCCAGTATTTAACAATTGAAAACGAAGGAGTGGATTCTAATAGTGTTGAAGCCAGCTCTGCGTTGATTGTTATATTTAATCTATTAAAAGATGATTGTACAGAATGGTAAAAAAGATTCCTGGTTATATAACTAAATTGAAGTTATGCTGTATTCAAATTAATTCCAAACAGTTTTCAATGGATGCAAACCTCTTGCAAAAAATTAATATGCTTGCTTTAATAATTAACTTGTTCAATACGTGACAAAATTAGAATATCATTTTGCTTTATTTGAAACTCACCGTGTGTAATTCCACTTCTACATTATCTTATATACAGCGATGATTACATAGTTGCAGCACCCCTATAGATAAATCTTGTTATAATTAATAAGGAGGTGGTTAATCATAGTTATACGTTGTACGTGTTACATTAAGCTATACATATACTCGTACTAGCGATTCACTAGTTTGCATCCATGCAAATCCGACAGTATGTAATGCATATAATAACTCAAGAGTTATTAACTTCTAAACACAACATTCGCCTTAATTGAAATAGAATTTTCCATTACGACGAGGAACGTTTAGCCCAATACGGGAATATTTAATTTCATACCTGCTATACTGCAGTCTGATTGAAAAAGATAGCTTGTTGTAAAAATGCGAAAATTATTTCTGTGTAATTATAGTCCGTTGGAGGACATGGTGGTGTCTGTTGATTATGCGATGGTATTAAGGTCACTATAGCGCTATATTAAAATAATGTACATACGCACGTATGCAGATAAGACGGCAAGATAAGCGTTTTCTTTTAATAACTGGATGGGGATTGTAACAGTACTCGTTCAACGTAATTGTGCATATCATTTATCTACGGTTGGTTTTGATTATAGAAATATTAAAGTTTTCTTTTAATGGACAAACTGTTTACTTAAAGTTCCATAATTTCAATTATTAAGTTACTTTATGATAATGATCACAAAAGTGCACCTAACCAAGTCAAATTTGGAGTCCTGGGCGTCCAAACAAATAGAGTTGATTATTCTATCCAACTATCAAGGTCCAGAAAATTGCTAACAATTACGGAGAAATGCACAGCACACTCATCATATTGAAAAACATATTGTTGCGAATTGTTACCGACAGATCTTCTATTTACAATTTCCTCATCGCCCTCTAGCGGTGATCGACAAAATAATTTTTTTTTAACGAGACTAAGTTTGCAAAATTCGATTGAACAGAACTGGAGTTATAAGCCTTCCTCCAAAACGAACTTTACCCTCCTATTCGCGCCCTATTTGACAAAATACAAAAAATTGGTCTACAATTTTCAGAAAATTCCGCTTTTCATATTTGTGATAGACCTTAAGCTGGTAAATTTTGTATAAAATAAGAATTTAAATGTTCGGTGTTGTTACGCCATCTAGCGGTCACCCTACACTTCCCTAATTAATTTCTAGATGTTTCTCAATGCTTACGTGTTCTATTAGGGTTTTCGTGGGTACTA
The DNA here is from genome assembly GCA_023690525.1 of Holotrichia oblita. NCBI lineage: Eukaryota > Metazoa > Arthropoda > Insecta > Coleoptera > Scarabaeidae > Holotrichia > Holotrichia oblita. The sequence continues at coordinate 20,472,535 of CM043018.1, read as the reverse complement.
CAATGAACACACCTTACTTTATTCCCAGGTGTTATGTCCACGTCGTAGTACTTGGATCTTGAATCTGTTGGGAGATTGTTCGGTTCTTTTTCGACTTTTCTCAGACGTTTGTGCATATGAGTGCAATGAAATCAAGTGTTACAGCAGTCCGATATAGCGATTAGTGATATGTTATTGAATCCTGGTGTTCGATTGGTATCAATAAGAAATGAATTGAAAATCATCAGATCCACCAAGTGTTAAGACACTGGATACTGATTGAAAATGCAGTTGTAAAAGTTACTTACAAATTCGATGGAGCAAACCATAGATTGTCATAGAAAAAAGATGGTATAACAAACCTACCTTGCTGTTACAATTGTAATGCCCAAATAAAACAGATAGCAATAAATCTAACGTATTAATAGCAATAGTAAGCATCCGAAATTTCCAAGAAAATGATAATAAGGATCGTGAATTAAATAACAACTCTGGGAAGTTTTCTCTCGTCAATTCTAATTGATTTGCATAAATTTGATGTGGTGCTAAATAATGCCATGAAAACAGATGTAAGTCTTGGGGCTGCATAAAAGTAATTATCAGGGACTCTGGGAAGACTGCTTTAATTTTTAGCAGGTGAGGATTTGTATTCTAATTGATTTGCATAAATTTGATGTGGTGCTAAAATCCGAAAACAGATGTAAGTCTTGGGGCTGCATTCCTCCGAAGAACCAAAGTAATTATCCAGGGAGATCAAATGGGAATTCAAAAGTTAAATCTACGAAGGAAAATGTGCTGATTTTGAAGACTGCTTTAATTTTAAGATAGCAGGTGAGGATTTGTACTTAACATATACAAAATCCGCGAATAATTGAAAGCATATAACAATTAAAACAAAATTACGATCCTGTTACGAATAAAAGTTACCCCGAAATAGAAGAAGTAGAAAAGCAATTGACAGAATGGGTTTAGTGCGCAAAAAAATGGTTCAACTCGAATATGTCTTGATTTTAGAAAAATAAACGTTAAAAATGTTATTAAAGATCGATGTCCATTACCGTTGATACAAGATCAAATTGATAAATTGCAACATACGAGAATATTTAGTACACTGGATCTGAAACACGATTTTTTCCATCTACCATTAGCAGCAATCAGTTGCAAATGCACATCGCTTATAACACCCAGTGCTCAGTATGAATTTACGAGAACTCCGTTCGTTATGTGCAGCTCACCGTCCATTTTTCAAAGATTTCCAGCCTTCTACTTTGCACAAACACTCTAAATTTTTTGCTTCTGTTTTCCGAATCTTTCGAATTTCGAAGTTCTTGCCTAGACGATAGCGAAGCCAAATAATTGTCAAAACACAATGATCTCTACTATCGCACCAGTTAGATCTTTGACAACACGGCTGCTTAAATCACACTCAGCTGCATTACTCACCGTTCCAGTGTAAATTTGGAACTCACAACGAATTTTAGCAACCGCGTTTCTTTGCACAAGACAAACAATATTTGCCACAATATAGAGTCTAAAAAAAGAGAAGTTAACTGGTCAACAGATGACGCATTATAATAGAGCTACACGTAAGTAGGTGTCCAAGTTCTGCAGACGAGGAAACAGTATTTGTCGAAATACCATATGTAATAACATTGGTATAGATCAGAAATAAAGTAGGTCCTAGTATGACACCCTAGGGAACTCCTTATTTCTCTTATCAATTTCACTTTATACAAATTTTAATTGGAATACAGCGTCAAAACTTTATTTACTAACTCGAAATCTGAATTATTTAGTGGAGTTTCAGTAGAAACACAACTTTTTCAAAAACTTTACCGAATACCATTGGTATTGTAACAGGTTTATGAATTATTAATATCAACCCATCATACACAAGAATAATTCTATCAACCTTCTAGGCGTCCAGGGAAATACCCGTCACCAAACATTCATTACATATATGCGAAAGAGAAACAGCGGTGCTTTTAGGTACGTATTTTAAAATTGAACATGGAATATCATCAAGCCCCGCCGAGTGCTTACTTGCTACATCCCTGATGATTCTTTCTATCTCGGAAGGGTCAGTTGACGCAAAATAGCAGCTGCATGATGAAGACTTGCTACATAAAAAAGCGCAGTCCCCGGGCAGGGGTTCGGGTATATTGGAAAAATAATTGCGGAACAGTTCACTTAATAATTTAGGGGAGTCTACTGATCTATTCCGACATGAATTTGTTATTTTGTTAATTATGCACTACCACGTTTTTGTTTTTATAGAATTGTTTAACACGCACGTTGGACGCTATTGTACATATAATAAAGAAATCGCTTTAAACGGTGTTTGTTTTTGAAAGCTCCGATGACAGGTATTAAACTCAATTACGTAATCTTTATAGATCTGATTTACCTCGGCTAGCGAAATAATGAATAATGAACAAGTGCCCTTTATTGTTCTTTTATTATCTCAGGTTTGGATGAAAATTTAGCTTGCATGCTCAGAGCAGTCATTGTTGCTGTAGCAGTGTGTTGATATGCTTATAATCAGATATAATATAACTAGTGGTATGATTATTATCGAAAATATTTGAATAAGTCTTCAAGGATTTTGAGTCATTATGTATGATCAGTTATCTTCATAACTTGCTGCTTTGGTATATCTGTGTTCGTCCAACGGATCGCAGTTGTTGATCTATAATAATAATTGCAAACGTCAAGAAATGTCACGATATAATAAAAAACGTCGCCACAAATCACTAACATCTACGATTTTAGTGTCTTGGCTTTCTCGGGAAAATTGGCAACAAGTACGTTTTCCAAACATTTACATATTTTCTTCGCACTATACCATTCTATGAAGTGGTTGCTTTCCATTATCTTTGATTTTTCTGGCAAAAAATTCAAACTTACAGCTCTTGATCTCAGGAGGTGTACTCGGATTATCACTAAATATATCACTATTTTCTATGATTTTCTTCAAATATATTTTAAGTTAACGCGTAAATTGCAAGAAATTATTGTGCTTTTCGATCTGCCAATTTGAGTGTTACATACTGGTTACGTGTAGTGACGGTCAGTAACAATCCTTAGTAAACATCAACTTTTCGTTGCCAATGATAAGCAAAAAATCATTCTTTGTCAAGTGATTGTAGAAAAATATTATATTTATTATTTCATGATTTGGTATTATGAGTAAATATAGTCGCTCAAGTGGTCACAATTAAACCTAAATGGCCTCACTTATTGTTTGAAGAAGCAAACCATCCAACTGGTACAATCTGGTTGCATTTAACTGAAACGCCTATAAGAGTAAGTGGTCTGTTAACCTTGCTGCTAGCAGATCCAGACATTTAGAGGGACTGACAATCCATGAATTGTCTAGGCTAGAGCAGTATCTGCCATACCGACATGTGTTGTTTAACACCCGGCGGCGCTATTTTCGACCTTGTCCGCTAGATGAAATGAAGTTAGAGTTAACTATACACACATGTGACAGTACCATACTCCTACCTCGACCACTAGTTCTACATATAGCTTAGGAAATCGCAAATCCGGCGATCGCAACGGTTCTATAACCGGAACACATCAAGCATCCATGTTAACTCACATCCCCGAGCATCTTTCCACCGCAGAAAAAAAATGGAAGATGAATATGAAGAGAACGACATCTAAAATAAAGAAAGGCACTCAATGCCGCAAATACTAGAGATGAAGGCATACGACTGTGAATTGTTGTATCAAGTGTACCGACTTTCACCCGACGCACACTTGCGTGAAACCAAGATCAGAACCCACCAAATGTACAAACTGTAAAGGAAACCATTCAGCAAGCAGTCTGGAATGTCCAACGTACAAAAGTTACATGGCCACTATTGCATCAAGATCAGGTCGTCTTCGCGCCGCCAGCGAGAAAAAGCGCACCCGACACGAACTAAACTATCTCTCCATCCCTCGTCACAAATCCCTGGATTATCCATAAGGCTACCTCAACATCACTAATAGCATCACCAATAGCAATCACCAACTAGCACCACCACCGCCAAATCACAAATTAACCCCAACCATTTTTCTCGCTATTTCCGACCTGGACCACTAGATGGAATGAGATTAGAATTAATCAATTGTCGGAGGTGTTATGCAATAGACAGTATGTCCCCGGATCGACTTTAAAAGAGGAAACCGTTTTTTATTTTTGATTTCTCAGAAAATTTCACTCTTGATGATTTACTAACTCGAACGGTTCTCAAGATAACATTTTTCTTCAAAATTTGAACTTAACATTTTTTTTCGTAATTTTTAGAATTAACTCTAGTAGGTGGATTTCATTGAACAACAAAATTTTACCATTTAACCCGCAATTTAGGCAAACTTTAGAAAATGGTGCTGAAGCCAAACATGGATTTTTCTTTAGAAATGGGCTACAGAGTTTTGGAAATTTTCATAAAAAAATTATATTCTCCGATGAATCAACACTTTCAACTAACGAAGTCGTTTCGTCTCAACACTGCCGGTACTGGAGTGAGACGAATCCAAACTTTAGAATTACTACAGACAGTATTTTATAAAAGTTAATGTGTGGTGTGAGGTTTCGTACCATGGCATTATTGGTCCATATTTTTTTATCAAAATTTAAACCCCAATTCATATTTGGAAATGTTGGAAAATTTTTTAACTAATGAACTGGATGAATTGCCGTTAAATTACCAAATGGAAATGTTTTACCAGCACGATGGATGCCCTGCTCATTATGCCGGCATTGTTCGCCAGTGGGTCAATACAGAGTTCCATGATAACTGGATAGGACGAGATGGTCCTATTTTATGACCAGCAAGAAGTCCTGATCTTATAATAATGGACTTTTATATGTGGGGTCGTTTAAAACAAATTGTGTACAGTGAGCCATTAGACAAGCGTTTCAAAATCTGTGCAGAAAAAGGAGGGGCATTAATTGAATAGAAAATTAATAGTTAAATAAAACTTGAATCTAATTTGTATATTTTCTAGCAAGAAAATTATATTATTTCGAGAACCGTTCGAGTTAAATAAAAAGTAATTTGTGTTTTGGGGGTTTGAAAACAAGCAGAGTAAACCATCAAGAGTGAAATTTTCGGAGAAATCAAAAATAAAACTTTTTTCCAGCTTTATAGTCGATCCGGGGACATACTGTAACATTGAGAGGCAAATTGGAGTGAAATTAGGTGTTGTCAAGAAAAGTTGAAAACAACGTGTCAAGGTTTTTGATGCTTGATATTCTTTCATTGCACTCGTTTGTAGGACAATTCCAACAATATACCATGAGCGCCTATTACGAGCATTTTTTGTTTTTTTTTTACAAAACTGATTTGTCATTTTTTTGGTGGTCTCCAGTTTTTGTTTGATGTCAGGCAAAACCTTTCGGTTGTTACTTTATTTAATCGTTTTCCAATTAGTTTTACAAATAGTCTAACTGGACACATATCAGGATCTATTATATTGGGGGTCATATTTATAATTCGTGCTTGAGGTTGTGCTGATGCTTGAGTACGCGATTTTGACGTAAATGTCATTACAAATGTTTCAAAATCGCGTTCTCGTGGTAAGTTAATTAGTTTTGTTTTTTTTAATACTAGATTGTATTTAATTCGGTTAGTGAAGTTTCCAGAATTGCCATTTTCTTTTCTGAAGTGATAGATGGATGCAGACCGTCCTTACCACACCATGCTAAGTCTTTAACGACAATGTTAAAGAACTTTTCTGAAGACCTTCAGGCGTATTATCGTCCCAGACTTTTTGTAGTTTTTTTTACAATCTTCTGGTGCAGTCTCTTTCTTTATTTCATAGTTATACGAGATAGCCTGCTTTTTTAAACTCCATATCAATAAATATATAAATTGAATTTGATATTATACTCAGTGAAAAATTTTTAAAAAATAGTTGACAAAGCACTGTTTATATTCTTAGCCGTTTATTCTTTTCATATTATCGCAAGTTTTAGAATCGTAGCCATTAATTGGTTCTATTGAGATTCTTTATTAATTATGGCATTTTTTGGGGTTTTGTTCTTATTTAGCTTTCGAATATCTTCCTCGTTAGCACCTCTTCATCAACGGTGATCTACTGGTTGAAATATTTTCTGGTTAATAGCAGCATTTTCTGACTTTGACGCGTTAATTGAGACTTTCAACTAGTCATTTTAACAGTAAAAAATGGTGATAGAATTATCATTGATTTAATAGCCTATTTTGCGATTTAAATAATAATTATTATTATCAGGATCGATTCAGGTTTGTTCTTTAAATACAAATATTAAATCATATTTCCACAACTTCATAAAAAACTTTTTTTAATAATAATTTAATAAACAAATAAAATCATTCAATATATATTTTTTCTATCAGAATTAGAGAGGTTATGTAATGCGTGGAAATTCTACACAATATAGAATATATACTGTAAAATTCGCAATAAAAGTGAAATCGTACTTTGTGCATTTGACGTTTGCGTATATGCGATCGATTCGATTTACTTGAAATGTGAGAAGGGGGTCAGCGTATACGTGTATCGAAAAAAATCTACAATAAAACGGAAACAATACAAACCATGCGAATTCAATCACTATAGGAAGGTGGACAATGCTACTTGCATGATTGAATGGAATTAATCATTGTAACAAACAAGCATGATGGCCATTTTTCGAGGATAACAGCACTGGTTACGAAATTCGGGGAATTGCTGGATGTAGCATATATATTTTTATCGAAACTATCATGATTTTTCTACGATTCTGTTTTATTAATTTTTGTGTTTATGCTGAAAATAACACTAAGAAGAATTTTTTTGCACGTATTTTGTTAGCTCGGTTAATATTATAAATAAACAAGCTAACTTTGTCACCTACGTATTTCGTAGTCATGACAATTAACATGTTATTCCAACCTACACTAAAAATTTACATTGATTGATAATTTATAATCATACCTCGTTACGTTTAGTCTTAGTTTGCATTATATTCTACAGCGCAATGTATGCCACTACTGCATTGATTTACGTCATGTAATTAATCGCTGCAGCTAAAGATAGTACATAGCATGTGGTGCACAAGCAATTAAATACAGATCGCTGTAAAACATATTTCTTATCATCAATGATTATTTTACATATACATTGCGTATTCACACATGACTGAATGACATTATTCCTATCCTTTAATCTCTTGTCATTGACGCCCAATAATAATAACGAATGCCTGTGGTATTATACCTTAGTTGTTACATACCTACATATGTATAATAGATCTTTTATGTCCAGTCATAAAAACTCAATCAGCGATTTAAGTTTACGACATCACGCTGACCCAATATTTTAGAATAACGTATATAGTATGTAGGCACTTAAATACAAAATCGGTTGTTTTGAAATAAACAATAAGTCGTACGCTGAAATTACGTAAGATAAATAGACTTGAGTAGATGTTACGCAAACAGGATTAAAAACTTATAGTAGCCGGTATATACATACATACATAAGTTGGCCAATACTAAAGCAAATAATATTGCTACTTCTATTGTTAGTACGGTGTATTGTACGGAGTCCTTGTGATATCAATATTTGCGGATGAAATTGTAAAATAATGACGCAAAGAAAATGTTGTCTGAATATTATTGTTTACTATGTATTATTATAATATTATATTGGTTTACTTTATCACGTTTCTGACAATGACTCTTTTGTTATTTATCGTTTTACACAATTTCTACTCTAGGTTATTCAGGATTCTTAAATTTAAAAATCCTGATTTTTAATCCACCTGGATTATAAAATAGATGCAATGCCTATTTAGTTATACTGAAAAATAAGAATTTTCTGGATTTAAAACGCTCGGAATTTTTTTATATTTCAACATAGTCCCCAAGACATTGGCACATTTGGTATAACGATGCTAAAGAACTCAACCCTCAGAAAAAAAATGTTTCGCCTTGGGCTGCCAACCACTCGTTCAACTCCATCAATATTTCATCGTCGAAAGTGACTCCCACGAAGGTGTTCTTTGAGTTTTGAGAATACATGGTCACTAAGTCACTAAGGGCTAAATCTATTTTCTCCTCCCTTTTGGTAGGTAAAAAGTCTTTAAGGATCATTCCTTCGGCATTCAAAAAAACAAATGCTGTTACACGAAACTTTCGCCTCCATTTCATGCAGCCCTTTTTTGATTCAGGATTATAATGCTGAATCCAGGATTAATCTACAGTAACGAATCCTGCTAGGAAGTGTTTAGGATCTCCCTTAATTCCTTTGACATCTTTAAAATCTGTGGTCAGGATCTTCCCCGCAGATACTCTTTCGAGGGGTTGGTAAATCTTTGTGTCTCCACTCCATGCTCTGTTTGTTTGATTCTGGATTACAATGATGAACATAGGTTTCATCCACAGTAACAAATCTTACTACGAAGTGTTCAGGAGCACGCTTAATGATGGCCAAATTCGCCTCTGAAGTGACTCTATCGAATACGCTTTTGCTCTGACAACATTTTTGGTATCCATTGTGCCACACACATTTTAGAGACCTAGTTCTTTATGTAAAGTGGTTTCTATGCCTCCAATTAAAAAGCCACAAGTCTGAGCTATGAATTTCATAGTGATTCGTCTGTTTATCTATCTTTCAGGATCATATCCTAGACCAGAAGAATGTTTTCTTTGCAAACAATAGTTTTCTATCGGTCTTTTCTACAGGTCTCTCTGCCAAGTTTAAAATCTCTTCGTTTAACGTTTTAGAAATATTTATTTCAAGAAGTTTTAGAAAGTGCCTTTTATTTTTAAAAATGTTCAAAACTATATAAAATATAAGTAAAAATTAAAAGCAAGCAATTATTACATTTAAAAAATTTAGAAAAATAATAAACATACATGTTAGTTATAAATAAACTACTCAAAAATGAACAAGAATTTTTTTTTATTTTTTAGAAAATATGGGTAAATATTTGTAGTGTATTAGATACTTAGATACATAATTGTACACAACAATTTAAAATGTTCAAGTATATTGATTCAGAAAAATCATTAGATTACTAAGAAATGATTATGACATAAGCAACTTTTTTATCAATAGCTAAAATAAACATTTTTCTGTAACAATTAATACTAATATCGTATATAATGGCCACGGTCATCTCTCACAGCTGTACATCTTATACTCATATTGCAATTATTAATGTATTCTTTTGTGACACTCGATCCGGGATCTCCAACACAGCGGTAAAATTTCCCGCAAGTGTTGCAATTATTAATGTATTCGTTAACTGAAGTGGGTGGATTATGTTCGTTGAGCTGTTCTTGAAATCGGTCCCAAATGTGCTCAATTGGATTCAAGTCGGGAGACATTGGTGGTAAAGATGGTTAATATGGAGATCAATTATTGCTTGTATTACAATTTGTCCACGATGAGGTCGTGCATTACCTATCATCAATAAAAACCATGTTTTCATCCACAGCCTCACGAAAGTCGACCGCATATTGCTGTATAATGTCATCTCTGTATATGTGTCCATTGACATTGTTCTCAAAGAGATGGAGGTTCGTACGTCCATTCAAACTAATGTCCGCCCACACCATGATACCACCGCCACCAAAAGGCACTACAGCTTTTGTAAACTCGGGTCTATAACGGTCTCCTCGAGTTCTCCAGACCCTTACTCTACGATTATCACTAAATAAGCAGAATCTGGATACCATGCTCCCATTGAAAATTTTCTGCTAATCGTTGGTTAACCCAAGCTCTTCTAGCCATTCTGCTTCAGACGGTTTCTGATGGTTTGATCCGAAACTCTAACTCCAGTGGTGGCACGTAACTGTGTTTGCAACCATACAGCACTTCTAAACGGATTCATCCTTATCTGAATTCGTATGTAGCTTGTCTTGTCTCTGATTTTCTTTCCTCTCAGATCCACTACCGGGTCTTCTCCTTGCAGATCCTGTCTGTTGAAATCTTGTTAGAGCCCTACTAACAACACTTGGAGACACATTAAAAATTGCGGCAATTTCTGCTCCAGATTGCTCTCGCTGATGCAATAACGCAATTAAATCAAAAGTTTCTTTATTTAAATGACGTCTTTGCATCGTGAAAATGTGAAATGACGTTTAAAATAAATAATATAATATTTGTCAAAAAATGCGATTTTTATAATTTTGTATTCTAAATTAATTTAAGGTTAAAATACAAGATTCAATATTTTATCACACAGAAACGACATTTACCAAATAAAATGTCCACCAACGACCGTGGGCCTTCTAATTTATCTATAGTTTGAGAAAATACGTTAAATTTAATCGAATTTATTAGATCTGCTAAAAAGATCTAGAAAAAACGTCAAATATGTACATATATACGTCCAGAAACACTTCGTTGTTTATACATGTTAGTTACTCAAAGATAGTAAGGTAATACAAGAACTAGTCGATATGACATGATATACATTGCACTTCATAATTTTTTAAATTATGCTCCTTTATCTGATTGTAAGTGATCTGGTTCTGAATCGGATTCATCTAATTTAATAATAAAATCTTCATGTACATATATTCATTAATTAGTCCCTTTCGATGTATAATTTTTCTATTTTCTGTATGTGTTTGCATTCTGCTTGGTATAAATTCGGACTAAATTGACCAAACGCCAACAAAATTAAAGCTTCAATATTGAAATTACCATCAATCTTTTTTGAGGTTACCTTTCTTTCCAGTGTGCTTCAAATCATTTCCATCGAACACCGAATGATCTAAACTAGCGACATAATTATCTCCCTCATATTTTGGTTCTGAATTATTGCTTCTCATTTAATTACAGCAATTCGCACTTTAACATTTCCAGGTGGTATTGTGTATTTTTCAACAAAATCTACGACTACGATAGCGACAAAGTAGTAGATCTATAAATAATCAAAATATGTGATATTGGACCTTTATTTATAAACCGAACATTAAATGGTGTTGTCTATTTAGAGTTGTTAAACTCTAAAAATCAACGCGACCAAGACAGAAATCCTCATTCATTGATTTCTGAGCCATTGGATTGGTAAGCGAGTCACCACATTCACCAGATTTGGCAGGTCCCGATTTTGTCTTCTAGAGCTATCTGAAATCTCTGATCTTCAAACATCAATCGCTTTGGGTATCTATTATAACATTTAAATACGTTAGAGAATAAAAATAATCTAAGCATTCAGAGTTTTATTTGCCAATGAATACGCTTGCTGAGTTTGCTTTATATTTTTTTATATTCTCAGTGTAATGTAGGCCTTTTATGACCCACTCCGTAAATATTATTAAATTGAAAATGATTGGTGCACTCAATTTAAAATTTCTATGGATTTTTTGTTGGTAAAGAGGGGCTGAATGATACACACGTCAACAATATGCTAAACGATGTCCCTCTTTGAAATAGAAATTGACGAGTTTTTGGCTTTATTCATTATCGTCTTATACTTTGAACTATTCAGGGTGGATACTTTTTTTTTCAATGGCCTACGATCTATAATGTTCGTATTTATCAACGGAGAGTAGCAAAAGTAGCATTGAATGCTGAACAAGATGACGTTAGAAGAACGTTCCTATCATCATCTGTCCATATTAACTGCGATGTTCCTCAGGGATCGATTTCAGGACCAACACTATTTTTGATGTATACGAAAGATCTCCAATCACATCTACCCCCATGTATATAGCATTATGAAGACAAGGAATTATTTATTAATTAATTCCTTGTTAATTAATTGAAAAGCACGCCAAATACAGAGCCATTGTTGTATATAACAAGTTACCAGTTGTGTTGAATGAAAGCAAGTCAGTTAATCAATTTAAGAAACACCTACAGCTTTTTTTACTTGCACATAGCTTTATAGTATTGTCGAATATATGGATTTTTTAAATTTGTTGTCTATATAGTTTAGTCTATTACAGACAACAAATATTATTATTATTATTTCGATAGATTTCCTCAAAAAATTAGGATTAATTTGTACTGCTAGTGACACTTAATATAAAATTGGCAAATTATTTGGCCACCTTTTTCTGGCAATGCAAGAATAGTTAGTTCTGTTAATAGGAGGGTATTTAAAATTGCAGACAATACAAGACAATGGTTACAATTACACTAATAACCTTTCATTTTCCATTTGTTCTGAATACCGCGGTGGCATTGTGTAGGTAGTGTTTTGTGGGTAACATAGTGCGTTTTGCGTTTAACTTCTACACCAACATAATCAGTAAGAAATTTTATGATGATAACATGTTAACAAACATCTCTACATTCATTTTATAAAAAATGGTGGAAAAACAATATCTATAAATGTTCCTACATCAAAAAAGGATAGAGAGAAGCGGTACATTTTGTCATACTAGTGCTGTTCTCCACTATCACAATATAGATAAAGTAATGATTATTTTATTCTATGTAAATTAGTTCTTTTAAGAATAATATCACACAACTGTAGGTTTCATATGCATTTAAAAAAGAATACTTCTTTGCGATACATATGTCTTCTTTTGTTTTTACACCATCTCTCATTGCTCCTTTTGCCCCACTTTGTTCTGCTAATTTAATCTTTTTAATTAATGGAGTTCCACCATTATAATTGAATACTTTCTTCGTTTTTCATTTAACTCGATTTTTAATTATAAAAAGTTTTTCAATTCATTTAAAATCGAGTGAATAAATTTTACGAAGGAATGACGGCCTTTCTTCTCTAATTGTGCTTAGCTTTCACGAAGGGTTTTGAATGTTATTAAGAATTTAAGAGCAATTAACTTAAAACGGTCTGATGAAATTTTCTAAAGGAAACAGAGTGGTAAGTTGGTATGGATTATTTAGAGCTTTAATAGACAATTCTGACGAAATTAAAAAAATATCTGCCTACGTAATATTAAAATATTACACATGTTTGCTTTTGGCAATAAATTGGTTTCGTGGGAGTTCATATATCTGTTGAGGCTTATTTTGTGTAGGCGTTTATAAAAAGCGGTGGTTAATATTTCTGCGCGGGTAAAAAAATGGAGAATCAATATCTCACAAGATAATTAACTAAGATCTTAATTATTTTAAATTTAAACTTCATTTCAATTAATTTAAAGACGACGCAAAATATTATCCATATTAAATTATATAAGTCAGACTGTATCTAATCAATTACAATTTTGGTTAATTTTAATTAACCTTGATTCTAATTGTTGCGGTTAATTTTTCACGATTCCGCGCGGAAATAATAGAACTGTATGTTTTACAATCGGGATCTCGATAAGAATGGTGCAAATAACGTGTATTTTACGACATACTAGCATACGAGTATAATATGTATGTATGATGATAATGTGACATGCGTTACGGCTAATTTGTAAACGTACAACCATAATAATAATTACCTCGTGGTATGTTTTGCGGATTTTTCTCTGCTAAACCATGAATGTTAGTTGCAGGAAATCCGCTGTTGCGCAAGTTAATGCCGTTCTACAGAACTTTTTTAGCGAGCAAATGTTATGTAATTGAATTGAAGTGACGAACGTATAATTTGAATAAATTTGTAAGTGCTTAATACTAATAATTTCTGAGATTTATATACCGATCTTGCAACAGATGATTTTAATCGGTCGGTTTGAAAAATGTTGGTTGTTTAACTTTTGACTTTACACAGAATGTTGAACGTTGAATTGACAATCAAAATAGTCGTACTTTCCATCTATACATAGATATTTTCCTATTGGTTTATATAATGTTAAATTTCTTTGTTTAGTGGAGTAATTACAGGTCGCCGATTATGTAACTTATTTTTTCTATCCTTGGATATTTTTAAATCGTCATCGTAATGTATATTGGCTACAACTAGGCTACCAATTCGGAAGTTGATGACAATTCATAAGAAGGTTAATTGCAATAAATGGCCTTTAGAGTTTTGTTCTATATCACTAAAACCTATAAATATGTACATCAGTTGATGTTTCGCAATTTACAAAAACAGGATTAATCGGATGTTCTGCTTCATTATAATCGGACAAAATGGTTTCCAATTTTTTGTTTACTTTTGCGATGTATGCTTTATATCGTGAATGTTATTATCATGGCAATTTCCCTCACTGATCTGTTTACAAAATAGAATTTTAGAATTTTATTTATTTCTCTCGATACACTTCTTATGATTAGTTTGCAGGATGTGTGATTCTTGATCGTCAGTTTCCATTTGTAGTGCTTTTACCAGCGTCGTTTTTCTGGCAATATGTCAGCTTCTCTATTGTCCATAACTTGTGATTATGTAAGAACGTAATTTAAGCTTGGAAAGCTTTAAAGGAGAAAATGGTTTAATGGATAATACTTGATTCTCAACGAAGAACTTATCTAAGTGACTACAATTTTTTTCGTTTAACACAATAAATTATGATATATTTGTTCGTAGATCTCAACGAAGTCTGATAGGTGGTTTTAAGTTTGAGCTGTCATCGGGTCATCTATTGATATCAATATTGTCATAACCAATATTCCATTGGAGCATCAACAGTGTGTGCTTAACCTGAATTTTCTTATTGATGTTTTCTTCTTTATGGTGCATGTTAGTAATCATTTAATTTACTAATTGGTGCCAATGCAAAAACAAACTTTATTTTTTTTGAAATTATTTTCAAGATACAAACAAGACCAATACTTTTCAATCTTATTATGAATAAACTCCTAAACCGCCAGACATGGGAAAGAACGCCGTGGCTATTTTATGTTATGCGGACGATGCGGTGCTGATCGCAGATACCGAAGACAACCTGCAACGATTTCTTCATAAGTCTACAAAAACGACTGAAACATATAACATGCAGATATCCACAGAAAAGACAAAATCGTTAGTCATCTCAAAGGAGCCTGCAAGATGCAAACTAGAAATATGTAACAAAGTGATAGAACAAGTGATGAGATTTGCGTACCTGGGGTGGAAATATCGAATGACCGAAATATCTATGGAGAAGCGAGGCAACAGACAATGAAGGCAGCTAGAGTCTCTGGATATTTAAGAGCTGTTACATGGAAAAACAAATGCGTTATAACGGAGAGTGAAAATATATAAAACAATGGTGAGACCAATAATTACGTAAGAATAGTGGGTAAAACAAAGATGGATTAGGGAGGAGGACATAAAAGAGGAATGTGAAATTGGAGACATGGTCAGATTCGCCAGAGTAAGAAGAAAAGCACGGAACGAACACGTACAAAGAGCAGATAGAACTAGAATGCTAAAGATTGCAAGAGATCAAATACTGGATGGAAGAAGGGCTCCGGGAAGACCGTTAAAAAGCCAAACTCCAAAACGTGAAGAAGAACAGGTTGTGGCCTAAATAAAAGAAGAAGAAAAAGAAGATGGTTTGGCTTCTGCATTTAGACGATCTTTTTTGTCGAAGAATAGAATTTACGACATATGTACTTACCTATTGTCAGGGCTAAAAAAAATATCTGGGATTAAAAATAATGATAATATGCAAAAAAAATAATTTAATTAAAGCCATCAATAATTGGAACCATTGCCTTTTCAAGCCTAATCTGGCGAGTCCTCTATGTTATGAATTAAAAAAAATGTGAGATGCTAATTGTATTTAAAATGTAACACGAAAACTCATGAACTTGCCGGTTATTGTACAGGGTGTCCCGTTTCAACGTGGATCTTAGATATCTGCCATATTTATGAAAATAAACAAAAAAGTTATAAAGAAAAGTTATCCCAATTTATGTTCTGCATAACCGAAAAATATTTTTAACTATACAGAGTGTCTCAAAAGTAGGTAAACACATACTTGCTCCGTTATTTTAAATGGGACACCCTATATATTTTGGCATTTTTGAATAGTACGCTAAAAAATATTCCCACTTTATATAAACCACCCTACCCCTATTCCTAATAGTTATGGAGATATTTTACGTTTTTGTAAAAACTATCCCGATTCGGTGTTTTTCGTATGCCGCGATATCTTGATCCTGAAAATAGTTATCGAAATGAAATCAAGAATATGTAAACTATATAGTCCGGTATAGACAATGACATCAACAGAAGATGAATACCTACTTGCGGTTGTCAGAAATGATTCAACGCATTTCCGGAACTTCGTCTCCAGATAACTTCATTTTTTTTAATGGCACACTATATATTTTGTTAGATCGATAGATTCCTCATTCCAATACCTTTCCGTTCATGTATATAAAGTATCATGTTTTCTTTTATACTTTTCAAGATATTTCATAGTTTTTACGCAAGTTACAAAAATGTTGTCTCCAATTTCGAGGTAACCTTGAAAATATTTCAAAAACAAAAGAGTATGCATACAAAATGTTCATCAATCATTAGAAACAAAAAGAAATTATAATACATGTTAAAAATTATGCCTTTTTCTCTTACCGAAATATTAATTTTTCTTTGAAAATTGATTTTAACTCTCCTCGACATTTCAGGAGTTATTGATGTAAAAGCTTATACATTCTTTCTCGCATATTTTGTTCAATACTCGGTGGCGTTCGGTGTACTGTCTTTCATGTATGCCCATAAGAAGAAATGATATTTCTTTAAGTTAGGTGGTGTAGTTGGATACCTCCCTTCATACCCTCCCTTCGTACCCTTTCTTCCCTAACTTCGTACCTAGATAACTTAATTTTTTTATATGACACTGTATATATATTTTGTTAGATGGATAAATTCCTCATTTTAATACCTTTTCATTCATGTATATATATTAAGCATTATGTTTTATCTTAAATTTTCCAATAGATGTAGTGTTTTTGACATAAGCTACAAAAATTTTGTAAGCAACTTGAGTTTGGATACTGTAAATAAATATCTCAACAGCTATATTTATTTATCGATACCAACTGATGCAGATTGTCAAAGAATAATTCTGTCTTAAACGCAATTAACAAAAGGATCGTTATGAGATATTCAAACGAGAAATTAACTTATATGATTTATTTAATTAATCGGTAAAATCTAAGTTCCTCATATACATACATATACTTGTGCATATTAATTATAGGTGAATTCAGAAGAAACTATTTACTTGCTTCTCGTTTATACAGATAGGCAAAGTCCTAGACCAACCTAGGCAACATTATCTGCATTGTCTTATACCAATCCTTGTATAAACATTTTTGTTCAACACCAATGTAAGTAGCGAATGGGGAAGTGGGGAAGTCTGGGAAAGTGTTCTAGGACAGTACGTTATTGGACCACTTTTCTACGAAAGCTATTTAAATAATGACAGAAAGAGTATTTTTTTTTCCTACAGAAGCTATTTCGTTATTTGGAAGATTTATCAATAGAAGTGCCAAGGCACATGTGGTTCCTTCATAATGGAGCTCTTGGAGCTAAGTTATAGAATCTAAGAGCAGCATTGCATAACCTCTTCGAGGAGAGATGCATTGGTCAGAGAGGTATAATAGAATGGCCAACTAGATCACCGAAACTTGAAGAAATATCATTTCTTCTTATGGGCATACATGAGAGAGTTGGTACACCGAACACCACCGAATATTGAATAAAATATGCGAGAAAGAATTGTATAAGCTTTTACATCAATAACTCCTGAAATGTCGAGAAGAGTTAAAATCAATTTTCAAAGAATAATTAATATTTAGGTAAGAGAAAAAGGCATAATTTTTAACATTTATTATAATTTCTTTTTGTTTTTAATAATTGATGAACATTATGTTTGCATACTCTTTTGTTTTTGAAATATTTTCAAGGTTACCTCGAAATTGAAGACAACATTTTTGTAGCTTGCGTATAAACTATGAAATATCTTGAAAAGTATAAAAGAAAACATAGTACTTTATATACATGAATGGAAAGGTATTAGAATGAGGAATCTATCGATCTAACAAAATATATAAGGTGCCATTTAAAAAATGAAGTTATCTGGAAACGAAGTTCCGGAAATGCGTTGAATCATTTCTAAGAACCGGAAGTAGGTATTCATTTCCTGTTGATGTCATTGTCTATACCGGACTATATAGTTTACATATTCTTGATTTCATTTCGATAACTATTTTCAGGATCAAGATGTCGCGGCATACGAAAAACACCGAATCGGGATAGTTTTTACGAAAACGTAAAATATCTCCGTAACTATTAGGAATAGGGGTAGGGTGGTTTATATAAAGTGGGAATATTTTTTAGCGTACTATTCAAAAATGCCAAAATATATAGTGTGTCCCATTTAAAATAACGGAGCACGTATGTGTTTACCTACTTTTGAGACACTCTGTATAGTTAAAAATATTTTTAGGTTATGCAGAACATAAATTGAGATAATTTTTCTTTATAACTGTTTTGTCTATTTTCACAAGTATGGCAGATATCTAAGATCCACGTTGAAACGGGACACCCTGTACAGTATGCCAATCATAATTTATTGCTGAAAAATAGAAAAATTAAAACAGTTAGTCTATGGGCCAAAATAATTTTAATAATATAGATTATATCTTTCAAAGATCAAAAAGCTGTCTGTATGGTTTCTCCTTTTCCTATCTATAGTCTTTTTCGAGCAATCTCAGGTTTTTTTATAAGATCGTATGAGTAGAAATTCTGCAGATCGTTTGAAGTCATGGAATACAAAAGAGAATATAGGTAGTTTTGTAGGAATTCAATGATGGTAATCGCAATCAATAACTACAGTTTCGTGAAGCTATGATCAGTCCCAGCAAGCGAATCGATGTTAGCAATGGTAAAAAAAAATCCTGACAGCAGAAGACCATTTTAAGCTTTTGCAAAATGACCCCTGTTCCAGCTCTTGTAGCAATTTTTCCAAATAATAGTAACCTTGGCTTTCCAGATAAATATCATATGGCACAAAAAGAGTACCCTCTTCGCACTAGCACACCCTATTCGATATTTTCATGACAATTGCTTTTCTAGGGGATAGGTAGATTTGACAAGCAAGGGTTACGAGAATGAGTCACGAATTCTCTAGATTTTTCCCTTTCTTGATTTTTTTATGGAGCTATTTAAAGTCCAAGTCAACAAGCAATAAATTTTAATGTAGCTACAAACTTATATTGTATTTATACTGCTGGTTCGACAATGAAAAGGAAGAAAAAGATCACGCTATTTCTATCATAACTACATATATTATAGAGTTGTCCGCAATCTCAAGAATAATGTTGATAAATTAAATACAGATTACAGATACGTAGAGAAGAAAGAATTTATTCCATTTACGTGCATGTTATGTATACCGCTCTAAAGAATCTTCATGTCTACAATCCTATGAACAATATTGTACAAAAAGGCACCACGAGCAAGAGGACAACATGTAGAAAGAGCATTCCGCTTCGGGAATGAATAACTGGGCATGGAAGCTGCCGTGGATTCGTCTCGTCACCTAGTTAGCCTTGACTCGGAGTTCAAACGTGCTGTGCAGGCTGCATACCACTAGGAGTTTGTTTATAAATTCGTGTTGTCGGCGGTCTCTCTGGTATCCAGTCTGCTGTTGCGAGATTTCATGTAAATGATTGCGATTTTTTAAAATTCCGCATTGTACTTTTAAGGCGATACCTTATAATGGCCACGGTGAGAGTAGGTTACATAAAAAGTTGATAAATTGGTTTCGCCGTGTTGAAATATATTATACCCAGCATATGCATGAGTAACTAAATATAAACTGGAAACTACCTACCAGCGATATAATAGAACACACCTATATGAAGTACTTTTTACTTAGTTCTGTCTCGTGTAAGTAAGAGTTTTAATATTAAAGGTGAGCTGTATTTAATTTGTTATCACGTTGATTTATGAAGCGAGGGCTATATGGTAAATCGCTGGTATTGCATAAACATATTGATTGACAATACGTATTTGTTGTTTTTAAATGAAAATCTATTACTATTTATTTATGTATATACAGCCTGATTAATTTTACTTAACCTTGGAAGGAGGCCACATCGATTCTGATATTTAATGGCATACTTGAAATTTCTTATTGCTTGTGGAAGACATATTGGGTTAAATAAAATTCAATCTAATTTTGAAATCCAAAAAAAATTGAACGAATTGGTAAGCTTGGCCTTCCATTACCACTATCATCTTAGTTGTGGTCTCATATTGAAATATTGGATTGCAGGCAAAAACGTTTTAGTTATTGTAAATTGTTTTATTTTAAAAGTAGCACTGGGATTAGGCGTAAAAATGAAAGATTTTTTGAAAAGAATTTCCGAATTTTTCTTTCTGAAGTATGACTACAGTTGTTCATATCTGATGATGTACCATTTCTATAATCTGCAATGGAGTTGGTTTTCTAAAATACGTCATACGAATCCTATAAAACATAGCTCAACATTGCATAATTCTTAATTTTACCTGGGAAGAATTACAAAAAAATCACCACATGACCAATTGAACAAAACAGAAGCTTCAGTAGAGAGAGTATGAAGTTTTATGTACAACAATAATTGATATAATATACGTGGTGTGTGTTTATGTTTGTTATAAGTAGGTTCTATTGATAATCCAGGTTAATTTCTTCAAAGAAATCTCGTCTTCTATGGGCCTGCCTTCTCCTGTCATAGAATGTTTCCACTCCCTTCCTGTGCATTTGATTCTCAATAATTAATCTTTCTTTATCATTTCCTATTTTGCAATGGTGTTTATCATTTTATGGGATTTTTTTTCTATAGTGCTTTTTTTATGGCAAAAAATCCCTTTCATATGATATGACGTTTTTTCAATACTTTTCCCGGTACAAGTTGTACACCTTTTGTAAATTCAGTTCTTTTGGCAAGTAAATCTTCTTTGTCATCTCACAGCTATAGTGAGAGGTCGGTTGGATCTATCCTGATGAAGGCCTTTTTTGTCTTTGGAAGCATGTCCAGTATCCTTCAGTGACCTTTGGAGATATTCTTTTTAGAAATGCTTTAGCAAAAAATTGTTTTTTCGTCTCAGAAATGTTTACAAATCATTTTAGATGTAGGCATTTACAATCCTGATAACCACCATAAACGTAGGCAGAAAAAATTAAGATATACAGAAAAGAAATATGAAACAGAAAAGTCGATTTGCGCAATTTGGAAAGAGCACTATGCAAATGAGGTTCCAAAATGTTTTTCAAAGATTCAAACCTCTGTCACAACATTGGAGGCGCAAACGACAGCGCGGAATGATAAGAATTGACAATACATATCATAAATCAAGAACCAAAAAATGAGAAAACCCGTTTTTTTGACCACGAGTTCGAATTTTCTATCAGAGAAAATATCAATGAACATTCATCGAATCTTAAAATTAAATACCTGCTGCAATCAATTCTATTCTAATACAGAACCCATTCCCGTTAATTTAGCCAGGAAAATTGCCTGTCAAATTCACACAAATTAAATACGAACAAGAACATCTTCCCGGAATACCATATTGAATATAATAAAAGAGTTATGCATAATTAGGCAATCAGCAGAGTTTCCGCAGGAATGATGCCCGTCCTAGTTCCATAAATTATGCACCATAAGTGAACGCCAAGCTACGTATCAGTTGGTAAGGTGTAATGAGGGGTGATCTTTGCACAGGCTCCGGAAAAGGAAGGGGTATCGTAGACGGCCGCAGTGTCGCCCCTTGTAATTAACTTTGTTAATCTTAAAGCAACGATCACGTGTATTTAATATGGAGTTGTGCGATTTGGTTTTACGACCTGATGATCTTATATCGAGAATTGTTCTGGTCTCGAGTGTATTTCGCAGATAATCTCTTTTTATTCATATTTTGTAGTACATACTAAACTAGATAAACTCATAAACTTGGATGTATGTCCAGCTGGTTCGTTGAATTAATGAAGTTCATTCCTAACACTCCGAATAGAAATTTTATTATTAATAGAAAAACAAGTTTCTTAGTAGTTTATGTTGCAAATTAAAATGAAAGTTTAATAACGATTACGAAAGGTGATGATGGTAACATGTACTGTTTAATTACCACAACTGCATAGCGCATATCATTTCGCATGTGTCAGGGATAAGTATTATTAGTCTAACACACGTTACACACATGTACAGTGACCTTCAAAGATATCCGGACACAACTAAATACTAAATACTTTATTCCAAAGAACAGCAGCGCCAGCCTAATATGCTTATAATGTAATTAGTGTAAATAGTAGATAAATGTAGTTTTGAAATTATGAAAGCTTTCTGGAGCTTTCACCATTTTTTCACTGATAACATAATAACCCTTATATTAGGGCAAAATTTAAAACAAAATTACTTAAAAACTACTGTGGGTGAATCAAAGTAAGCCAGGTCTTCATAATAAGCATGATGTAGTAAGTAAAATTACATCTTAAACATATATGTACTTAGTGACGCGTAATGGCCAATTATGTGTAATACCAAATGTGTCCACACATCAATATAGTTTTAGTAATACTGTACCTAGTTTTAAAAACGTGAAAATGATTCACCTAATATGGGTGTGTTTATTTTATTAGAAATTTCCATTAAATACTTCTTAGTACATATTACTAAAAGCAAAATACATATATTGAGGAAAAACGCTTAATTATGTTGTCGAATTTATGGGTGTTTATAATTGGATAATCTCATTTTCTTAATTTCATTATCAATATCCATTCCAAATTATACTATTTTTATGCTTTTAATAAATGAATGACCTCATCAAATGGCAAAATATAATGACATTACAGGATATTATTTATACCGGTCATTATTTATACTGGTCATTATTCATACTGGTCATTATCCATACTGGTCATTATCCATACTGGTTATTATTCATACTGGTTATTATTTATATAGATAATTTTATGTTTGACTGCTCTATTTTAAACAATAAACTAAATTAACATGATTACTATCTGACAGATTGTAAGGTAATGATTAGCAGCTGGCTGTGTTGACAGTATTTTGTTATTTGTTCAAACGCCAAATGATCTATTAAAAATGTCAGGGTTTCAATCGCACAATGAATGCGAAACAACGAGTTATATAAAAAATTTGCTGCAAATGCTAGACTCACTTTTACCTAATAAATCTAAGTTTAAAAATAACATTTAAATTAAAAAGATACAAAAATATCATACGATTGTTATTTTGTAATAACATCATTTGCAATCTATAGAATTTCTTATTTTCTTATTTTTTCTTAATGATTTTCTTTGTCTACAGATAAAGCAGATATTGCTTGTTATATTGAGTCTGGGACTCTCGGTATATTTTAGCGGTTAGAAGAAAATAGTATAGTTTGACAGCTGTCAAGATTGACATTTCTAATTTTTCAATCTTTAAAAATATCGTTTTTACAATTTGTTAGTTGGTGGAGGTTGGGAGAGTTGCAATTGTCAAAACTGCAAACAATAATTATTGCATTTTATAACTGTCAAAAATTTTCTCAGAGTTATAACTGTCATAATTATTATCAAGTTGGTTGAATAAGTAGATGCTGGTAACATCCGCAATGCATCACTGTAATTGTCTGGGAGGTGTAGGTATATTAAGGAAAGATCCAAATCATAAAATGATATTATTGCTAATCGAACAGTATTCCTCACACCTAGTAAAGATTCGCTGCCGATAAAACAGTTAGCATTTGGCATCGCGGCAAACTATTTATCTCTATTCTCATATACTAGGCGCTCACTCCCTCTTGCTATTTCGAATATGAAATTAAAATGTGTCGATTACGCTACATAAAAGGTTTTGTCCCGACTGACACGTCAATGCTTAGCCCAAACAATTAATGATAGAAATCTGAATCTTGGAGACGATGTTGATTTTATATTGTAAACATTATTTAAGAAGGAATTATTGGAAATTTCATCACTAAAGAAGCAAACGAGGGTGGCAAAGTTTGTATGTGTTTCGGCTTTTTTTATTCAATCTTTAACGAGGTGAATGGTAATCTTTTTTTGAAATTTTAATACAAGATTTAAAAAAATTACAAAAATTAGATTAGATTAAATTAGATCCGAGGGAAGTGGCACTGCTACTTTTAGTCACCGCGACCTGCATGGGTCTATTGTAACATTGTCCTTCTGGTTGTTAGACTAGTTTGGCGTTAGAAACGGCCTACTGAAGTGTTGATGTCAAGTATGACTGGCAACAACACATTTACACAAAATGTATTCTGCCGTGTCTAGATCTTCTTAGCATATACGACAGATTTGAGCGTCAGCTTTACCGTGTTTATGCAGGTGGTACTTCAGGGCCACATGACCTGTTAAAAACCCAGCCATCAGTCCAAGGTCCCCTTTGCTGAAAGATATCAACGTATTTGCTATCTTAGGCGATCCTGATACCAGTGCGTTCGCCTGATTTTGTCCTGGCGTATTTTGCCAGTGGGGCGCCTTTCTGTTGTTCTTCCATTTGTTAATTGCTTGGTTTAGGTGGCTCTTTTGCAGTCCACAACAGGGATCAGGTCCAATAAAAGGCATTTTTACTGCTTCTTTAGTAAGCTTATCTGCCTTTTCGTTCCCTTCGATCACTTGGTGGCTTGCGACCCATTGAAGAGTGGTTATTGTGGCCCAATTGCCTATTGCTGAGTTATTGATATATTTCTACTTTAGAAAAATTAAGAAGTCGTGGGAAAAAATCTAAATTCAGCCCCTAGGCGATTAAAAAAGAGTAGCAAGGTTTGTATGGAAAAGACCGATGCATTTAGACAGCAAAGCTGTCATTATCAAGGCGAGAATAAATACAAACAGTTTTATTATCGCCTTGATAATGACAGCTTTGCTGTCGAAACGCGCCAGTGTTTTAGTAAAAAGCTTTTTAGTGTTTTGTGGATTGAAGTGCTTAACGTTCTACTTCTGCACCAAGAACTCCAGTAAAGAAGTTTGCATGGGAAATATAGTTTATTGATGTATATACGAAAAATGACAACATATAAATTTGATTAAAATAAAAACAAACTACAAATCTGACATGTGCTGCGGGTAAAAAAGCTAGTTTTACATACATACGTGCATACATATATGTATATCTTCGAGATATACGTTCCGACAGCTGGATACTGAATAACACGTCAATATTAGTTCCTATTCCCTGGATAGGAGCACGCTGAATTTAACTGTGTAATGTGTTTTACTACAAACTGTGAACTGTAAACCTAGTTTAATGAGCGCACAACCCAATCATAATAAAATCCGCTCCATGTCCATTCGAATAAGAAGTTCGCTGACCCAGCAGAGATCTAACTGTATCGGTCTAGTGCTCGCGTATATGAACGTTCGTGAAACCCGCACATTATCTCCCTTTATTGGCAATATACCAGGATAACTTCGTCTGAACTTCATATTTCAACTTTTCTGCCTTAATCTCTCGAACATGTATACGTTGCGATTACAACATACTACTACCTACTACAGTAGCATTTAAGCGCAGAATTATTTCCGTTGGAATGATAAGTAAAATAAAATCAAACTTAACTTTGTTGGATACGCTTTGAAAGTTGAAGCATTTTATAACAATTGTAATTGCGTCTTGCTCATCAAAAAATAAATTTTGCGAGCATCTTTATATATAAGTATACGACTTTCTGAAGTATTAACCTTAAAGGTTGTTTAGATAAAGAGATTCATATATTTGTCCTTAGGACCAGACGTCCTACGAGATAACATTGTAAACTGCGACTTCCAAGGCGGCTTACGGAACTGTAATGCCATTTTCGCAACGATCAAAAAGACTCACAAGGGTATCATATTCTGAAATCACTGCCAATCTTGTGTTGATATTTTCTACGTCGGCGTTTTCTTTGATAGGAATATCTTCCAGTTTGAATTCGTGTTTTTGTTCCATATCGTAAAATATATACAATCATATTTCTTGTAAGAAATGAGAAATAATTTGGGGGAAGAAGTTTCGAGGTAGTATATTGTGTTAGTAGCTTATCAATTCGTTGGTATGTATGTATGTATATAGATGTTGCTACTGTGAAAATAGGACAACATTGATTTATAGCTGTGGAATGTTGCATCGTGAATTAATTCCCATAAATGTCGGAATTACGTATAACGGTATAACGAATATAATATATCTATGTCATGTATAAAATAACTTACTATTTTATACAGGTGGTTGATGGAACTAAACAAAACTTACCTATATACTTAAATAACATTTTGGAGATATTAAGAGAGTTAATTTTTCTTTGTAATCTCCTGATCGTCCCTCCAAAACCCCTTCGAAATATTCCGGCAGTATGTATTTATAATTAATCTTCATAATGTCAAACAGATTATCGCAAAATGACATATTTTCTTTGAAATATGATTCGGTAGTCGCTCTATAGTCGTAAAGGAGAGAACTTTTGTGGCAACGTACCGCTAGATCGGTATTCCGATTACAACCATTCGCTGTTAGGACATAATTAACAGCACTTCATTATCTATGGCGAGATGATTTTGTAACAAAGCCATGGAAATATATTTACGCACAGAACACAAGTAGCGAAAGGTGGAGTGGGTAGTCTTGATAAGCAATACAGGTTAGACAGCGGTTGCAGCTACACTCCCGCAAAAAAAGTTAATCAATAAGTTATGTTTCATAGTATCGTTTTAGATTAGCATTATCTCTATTAATCAAAAGTGCGACGACAAACAAGGCTTCATTAAATTGATGAAACTTTTTTACATTTTGTGTTTTTCTTCTGCTTTCGATGTCTTTTATCTTCATTAAGACAATTCAAGAGATAGATTACCATTAAAAAAATCTCAAAAAACAAAAATTTGTAAAAGTAAAAGTACATATTACTAAACATTTGTGGCCTATATTTGTTAATATAATATGAGTGGGAAAAGAAAGCGTGTAGTAATTTCATGTATCTTTCAACTCCTGAAATATTTCCACAATTAATTAAATACCAATTTATTTATTTTATTGGAATAAATTGGTACCTAATTAATTGTTGTTTTATTGACCTATAAGTGGAAATATTTCAGGAGTTGAAAGATAAGTACATAAAGGTCAAAAAATAGATATGTATAGTAATTTTATTAGAAGAGAAATATGGGGCAATAGAACGTGTATATGGAGGCGACACGATTAAATAGGTAGCTGATTACATGGATGTTGGTGACGTAACAGTGGGGGATTGGAAGAGAAAACGTAAAGATATTGAGGAGTGGATTTCATAAAATGCATCAATTAGTGGTAATACAAGCAGGAAGGTTATGAAAAATAGTGAGCACGAAAATACTTCCGAAGCATTATTTATTTGGTTTACTCAAATACGACAGAAGGTCCGGTTTTACAAGCAAAATCTTTAGAACTTTACAATCTTCTTGAGGACGGAGTAGAAGAATTTACAGCAAGTTTTGGTTGGTTGGATAGTTGGAAGAATAGGTATTGTCTCTGTGAGACAACGAAGCTGTAGAACCCTTTAAAGAAAAATTGCAAAAGCTTACTGAAGATGAACAGCTACGAGGGAGCGTTTTTATATTCGCGGAATGGGGGATAAGGGGTGGAAATAAAAAAACCAAATTATTTTTCTTTTTTAATGTATTCACCTGCAAGACGGATACATTTTTCACATCTTTCAATTAATTTATTTATACCCTCATAAAAAAATGATTTCTCTTTATCTGCAAAATACGCCGAAACTGCCTCCTTGACTTCATCATCGGCAGTAAATTTTTTACCCCGCAGCTCTTTTTTCATTTTCGGAAAGAGGTAATAATCACTCGGGGCCAGGTTTGGGCTGTATGGTGATTCACAATTTCGAAGCCCACCTTATGCAGGGCAGCTAACGCAACGCGGCTCTTGTGGACGGGCGCGTTGTCGTGCAAAAGCAGCACACCTTTCGTCAATTTTCCCCGTTTTTTCTCTTTAATGGCTTCTTTTAGTCGCTCTAATATTGAAGCGTAATATTCTCCGGTTATAGAAGCACCTTTATTTTTATAATCAATCAACAATATTCCTTCCGAGTCCCAAAATACCGTTGCCATGAGATTCCTAGCTGATTGTGACACTTTAAATTTCATGGGAGGTGCTGTGCCCTTTTTATGCCACTGCATGGAGTCTTGTTTGGACTCAGGTTCATAATAATGAACCCAAATTTCGTCTCCAGTAACAATTCGACTCAATACACCATCCTTGTCTTCATTACAGAGGTCCAAAAATGCACGCGAACACTCTACGCGCTGGTGTTTTTGCGGCGGCGTGAGCATTCTCGGCGCCCATCTTGCGCCGACCTTAGACATGCTGAGATGATCGTGTAGGATTTTAAAAATTGTTGTATCGGATACTCCAATCATTTGTGCGAGTTGTTTCTTCTTTAGTCGAGCATCTTCG
The DNA here is from genome assembly GCA_023690525.1 of Holotrichia oblita. NCBI lineage: Eukaryota > Metazoa > Arthropoda > Insecta > Coleoptera > Scarabaeidae > Holotrichia > Holotrichia oblita. Next base: position 20,444,290 of record CM043018.1, on the reverse strand, counting down.
AGTACAATTTTTTCACCTGGTCACGTCAATGCTCCTGCCCGGCCTCGGGTCGTCTTCAAGGGATTCCCTTCCTTGTTTAAATAAACTATGCCACTTGTACACCATGGTTTTTCCTGGACAAGAGTCGCCGTAAACCAATGACATCTCATTCATTATGGTCGCGACTGATTTTCCTTTCCTGGTAAGGAACTTTATAACGGCACGATATTCGATTTTTTCCATATTTCACTTTTCACTCCTGATTATGTTACTTGGTTGACGATAGCTCAAAGACTAACTGTCTAATAACAATGAAACTTCGTATTTATACTAATTATGAGTCGCTGCACAGGCCACGCCCGCAATGCGACTAATCACCCCCCTACAACCCGCTCATTCCGCGAATATAAAAACGCTCCCTCGTAAGTGTCCAACAATTGTATAATTGCGACGAAACCGGATTGAATACAAAATGCTCACTTGCAAGAAAAACACTTGCTTCTAAAAAAGAGCGGTCTGCTCTATGGTATAGAAAAGCAAAGAACGATTAACGGTTTTGGTTTGTTGCAATAAGCTTACATTTTTGGTTGTGGAAAAGTCAAAACGGCCAAGATCTTTTAAGAATTTTAATGTTGCAAATTTACCTGTTCAATACAAACCAAAAAAATGGTTAGATGGATTCTTATTTGTGTAAAAAATGATTTGACGATTGATGATAATCTTCCACATAAAGCTATCTTGATTTTCGATAATGCTCCATCTCATCCGGACGAAAGTGAACTGATTGACGGACAAATTCGTGCACATTTTTCACCTCACAACTCTCTTATTCAACCTCTTGACCAGGGTGTACTAGAAAAGTTGAAGCGTAGCTACCGACGATATCTTTTAAAGCATACCTTGATCGACTTAGACAACAATCACACCGTAACTCAAAGCTTAAGAAAAATTAATATAAAAAATGTAATTTATTGGTTGACAGACTTTTGTACTGACATTAAAGAGACGACAATTATTAAAAGTTGGAATAAGATTTCTACTAACCAAATGGAACCTGATAGTGTACAAGATGCACCTGAAGAATCTCTTTTAGACCTTGCTAACAATCTCGTTGAATGAACGATGATGATAAATGAAAATGATATAGCAGAATGAATGAACGATGATGACAACAATGAACTAAATTATGAAGATGTTGTAAGCCTTATTAGAACCCAAAAAGATGTTGAAGATGAATTTGAAAATGAAAATGACAACTATACTGAAAATTTACAAAAAATATCAGCCACGGATTTAACGCTATTAAAACAGCTATTTTATTTCTCGAATAACAAGAAGATACAAGTTCAGGCGATATTTTGGTACTAAAACAACTTCTAAACACCGCTGCCAAGAAAAGACAAACACTTATGAATCAAAAATCCATTACAGATTTCTTTAAATAAGTTAATTCCGGGCAGAAATTTTATTATGGTCAATATGTTACACTGTCCAAAGTAAATATGTTATTAAACGTTTATTTACAGAAGACTTATTAAATTATATTATGTTACATTATTTTTAAAGATTATACAATAAATTGATATTTATTTTGTATCTAGTATTTCTGGTTGTATTTGGAATTAATTCATTTATGTTGTAAAGGAGTAGGTCAGATATAAAAATTGGAAAACGCATTGTTCTCAATCAAACGCCAATCCATATTATCAGAGTTTTTGCTTATCCGAGATACCGTCGGTCCACATTAGCTCGGACAATCGGGACTCTACTGTACTTTTATTAGATGTTACTCTTTAAATCCGCAAATCTCAGTTTTACATTTTCCGGTGTTGTCTGTCATAACTGGTTCTAAACTAGTTCAAGTCTGGAACCAAAACAACCCTACGATATAAAAACCATGTCTTCTTAATATAATACACTATTGTTAATTTAGTTACTTTCTGATGAAAATAATACCAGTTTTGAGCAGTAATGAAGAATAAAGATGCAGTGGCGTATTGATATTTATATATATATATCAATTAAGGTTAGTTGCTAATCAGAATAACAATAAATAAGCCTTTATTTTTCAATATTTCCAAGTATCTTCGAAGCATACTGTTAACGAATTTTTGAAGGCGCTCGCGAGGAATGGACTACCAAATTTTCTGCACGATTTCTCACAATTCGTCTTGCGTTATAGGGTTGGCTTTAAATACACCTTCTTTAACGTCAGCCTATAAGTTCTCAGTAGGTTTGAGGTTTGGTGACTGAATTAGCCACTCCAGAATCTCAATTTTATTTCCATTTAACCAGTCTTCGCCCGTCGACTAGTGTGTTTAGGATAGTTATTTGGTATTAACGTCGACTTTAAAGGCATCTCGTACTCGACATAAGATAACAATATATTCTGTAGAATATCCAAATATCCACGTTGATCTAGAATGCCTTTTATCCAGTATATTGGCACTATTTCGAAATCAGAGAAGTATCCCCAAACGATTATTCGTGTGTATCGTGTTTAACTGTCTTTAATGTGAATCGTGATTGAAGAGTGGTATTTACTGGTCTTCTAACAAACGATCTACGGCTACTTTAACAAAATAACATGTCACGCCATTTTTGTGGTGTTCAATTGATATGGTCCTGTGCAAACTTCGAACGCCGTTTAACATATACGGCGTCTGCGTATTGTTCTTGCACTAATATTCAGCTGTGAATCTTATTTTATTTTAGTAACAGAAACAAATGGATTTTTTTGCAAACGGAGGCTGCACGAAGAGAAAAATAAACATAATGACTGATAGTCAGGCAGCTATCAAGGCAGTTATGAATCCTCTTACCAGGTCAAAACTGGTTAAAGATTGTAAACAGCACCTCAATAAACTGGCACAAGACAACAAGGTGTCTTTGATCTGGGTGCCCGGACATGAGGACATTAGAGGCAATATAATAGCCGATGAACTAGCCAAGAAGGGATCTAGGAAACACTTCATAGGACCAGAACCCGTATGTGGAATCACAAGGCATTCTACTAGAAGGGCGATTTGGTCTTGGTTAGATAAAGAAAGAGTAAGGAAATGGAGGTCGACTGAGGGTCAACTCCATACTAAAGCGCTAATAGGGGACGGGGACGCTAAGTTCTCTGAAAGCCTGATTAGACGCAATAAAAAACAAGTTAAGACCATTATTGGGGTGATAACTGGACACTGTCCCTCAAGGAAGCACCTATACAACACGGGTCGAGTGAGTGAACCCTGGTGCAGGAGATGCGAGTTACAGGAGGAAACAGGTTTACATGTAATCTGCAAATGTGAGGAAATGAGGGTACTCAGGCAGAAACATTTCGGAAAGGATCTGCTGGAGCCTTCGAGGGTACTCAAGTTTCCAGAGGGCAAGTTACTGGACTTTATAGAGGACAGTAAACTTCTCAACTGGAAATGAGGGCTTCAATAGGAATGGTACAAAGAGCACCCAGCTCAAGTGCCTGGACTATAGGTGTCCAATCCTAACTGAATAGATAGATAGATAGAAATGGATTTTTTGTTTACGAGTATTTGTCGCAAAATCATTTTGTCATCACGATTCGTTGTTTTCCTCTTAAGGCCCAGAGTTTCTCGTTTTGCTTGCCAACGCTGTGCATTTGCTAATTTTTTATCTGAAGAGTTTAAAACAATATGAATAAATTTATAATAGTTATACAGAAATAAAAGTTAATTTTTGAGCATCATAATGAAATGTATTGCCATAAACTAGGTATCATTTTAAAGAGAATCGAAAGACCTTTCAATCGACGTACAACTCAACCCCCTTTCCATTTAAGATTTTCGGGGTCAGTTCCACCCTGCCCAAGGGATTGCAGATGAAGGTTTGCTTGTACACTAAATGTCCCCCTCAAAAACAAAGTTGACGTGTCTGAGCATTTTATTTTTATATGACATTAAACGTCCAAAATCAATGACGTTTCGTTTTCGAATGCTCACCCTGTATTTATGGATGGTATAGTTAGTAGGCAAAATTGCGAAATAAAAATTCTCTGTGCTGACGTTGTGTCTCCCTAGCAAATAATACCGTACGTTGCTTTTGCAAGAAATGTGGTAAACTAAAATATCTTACATGTATCAATATTTGTGATATCCCTTAGCCTTCTCAATGCATAACAGTAACAGGCAATATTTTTTGCACTTATAGGTATCAATGTGAGTTTCCCAATTCAATAATGCATCTAGTGTAATTCCAAGTAGTTTCACTGTTTGTAATTATTGTTCAACAGATTTACTGTTTAGTTTAACCAGTATACTTTCGTTAGTTTGTGCATTTATCGTTGTAAAACGGATTGTGTTGGTTTTGCCTTGGTTTATAGTAAGTCCATTATTGGAAAACCATTCATGAAATTGAACCATTTGTGTAGAACATCCATCTGATAACATATCCATAGTTGTCGCACTAGTTACTATGCTGATCACATCTGCAGACAGTATAACTTTGCTGTCATTGCTGTTAAGTTGAAAGTCACTTAAGTACAGTGAGAACAATAGGGGACCCAAAATAGATCCATGTGGTACTCCCATTTCCATAGTAATATTTCTGGAGTATGTCTTGTTATAATAAATCAACTGACTGTGATTAGATATACAGGCTCCGGCAACGAAGCGGGGGCGGAAGATTACACGCTTATCTGATAGTTAGCGAAATATTTACTCACCGGATATTCTTCCGCACGGTCAAGCGCCCGTTTTAAAAATATTTTGTTTTATACAGGATGCTTAGCCTTATACATGCTTAAATTGGATTTGCGATCTTCATCAAACTCCAACCACTAGCCCTGATGAAGTGAATAAAAGTTTCACGAAAGCTTGGCAGATGTGAAAAAGGATACAGGTTGTTTCAATTTGTTAGCGTCTTCCCAGTAACCCCTGTTACACCTAACGTAGTACGCTAGTGCTTCCCTTGTCATATACTAATTATTAATCACAACAAACAACAAAGTAACAAAAGTAGTAGTACAGTAAATCAAAAGTAAAGTAAATTAAAAAGTAAATGCAAATAATTCAAAGAAAACTTTCAAATGCCCTTCCATGTCTCTCAATACATAAATGAGGCCGCCTGCTTAAATTCTGCTGAACACATTGTAATGTTTCTTGGCGAACATTTCTAAATGTCTCTCTTATGCGTTGCATCATATTTTGTAGGAACTTCCACATGAACTAAAGCCTTGACATACCCCAAAAGTAGAAGGCTAAGACAATAAGATCTGGACGTCGTGGAAGCCAAGTGATTGGGCCACCTCGTCCTATCCATTTGTCAATTAGTCATTATAACAATTTCTTTTAAAGATTGGACGAAATACTGTGTAACACGAAACGAAATTTTTGACAACTTGGTTATTAAGTATATAAGCTTAAAACTGACACCAGATAAAATGCTATATCACTTTATATTAATTTAATGTTTGCTTTCACCGCTGAGTGAAAATCAACTGTTTCTTATACTAAACGGGGTTTCTTCGTGTTATAGACCATTTCTGGATTATTTGTGAAATATCCGATCTAAAAGAAGGTTTAAAAGTGCAAATTAGCTACTAAAAATACAAGCATTTCTCATTAATTCAACTTTAAAAAGAAATAATTAGCAAATGGTCTATCCTAGGTGCATCAAATGAGGTATCAATAGAAAGCGTAGTAAAAGAGCTTTTCGATGAGCTAAAAAAATACAGGGTGTTCCATTTAAAAATTTCGAGATTTCTTTGATTTTGCAAAATTGTGAACACCCTGTATAAAGCGAGCAGTTGCAAAATTTATTTCACATAGCCACAATAGTTCATACTAGTAGAAAATATTCTACTCTGTCGGTTTCGAATTTTTTGTTTTTCCCTATGCAGAATAGCCTACTGAAACGTATCAATTTATCAAGTAAAATAATTATTTACACAGAAACTATCAACTTTAGACCTGTACAACATTATACATATAAATATTTTTAAATGTGCGCTTGATCGTGCGGCAGAATATCCGGTGACTAAATATTTGACTAACTTTCAAATAAACGTGTAATCTTCCGTCCCCGTTTTGTTGCCGGACCCTATATAAGAAATCAGCCACCTCTTACAGGGACCTCTAATTCCACAATATTCCAGCTTTTCGCCTAGGATAATATGGTCAAACGCCTTTGTGAGATCTATTAATGTGCCTAGCACAATATCACCCTTGTCGATCCTAGTGTAAACTTCTTGCACGAAATTCACCAATGCAGTGATAGTGGAGTATCCCTTTCGAAATCCATGTTGCGTGTCAGCAAGAAGAAGTAGGAGAATGTAATGATGTAATGTAAGAATGAAATGATTCTATTTGCAATTGCCTTTTCCATGATTTTGGATATAACTGACTGTGTAGGTGTGTAATTACCTATTTCATAGACTTCAATAGACTTAACGATTCATACAGTTTACAGAGGAACCCTCGTACCATTTTCATGACACCGACAACGCCGGAGGAGGTATATGATGTCATACGAAATCTTAAACAAACAGGTTCGGTGGGACATGATAATATATCCGTTACACTGTTGAGGAGGTGTGCTTTGCAATTGAACTACCCTCTTGCATACATCATCAACCTATGTATGGAATCGGGGTTTTTTCCGGATAAATTAAAAAAGTCAACCGTTATACTCGCTTATAAAAAGGGCAATAAATCAAACATCGACAACTACCGACCCATATCATTACTATCGATAATATTTAAGGTCTTCGAGAGAATATTCTATGTCCAAATATACAATTTTCTAAATCACTGTAACATATTGAATACGACGCAAAATGGTTTCATGCAGGGACGAAACACAAACAGAGCAATTTACCAAGTAGTTCATGAAATACTGACGGGCCTTAATAACAATGAGCACACGATGGCCTTACTAATGGATCTTAATAAAGCATTTGACAGTATAAGTTATTCCATATTATATGAAAAAATGGATTGCGTTGGTATTAGAGGCAGTGCCCTTGCATTGATGAAGTCATATTTAACTGGTCGTCTACAAAGACTGCAGGGCTGTGATTATGATACCCATAGAGTTGTATATTCGAGTTGGCAGCTCACACAAAAAGGGGTTCCGCAGGGGTCTATATTAGGGCCCCTACTTTTCTTAATATATATTAATGATCTTCTTGGAATATCTAAGTATAAGACTGTATTATACGCCGATGATACCACGGTTGTCGTACATACTAAGAACGACATTAATGAGGAAGTGAAAAATACCCTGAATGATTTCGATACGTGGTTCAAGGAAAATGATTTAAAACTGAATATAGAAAAAACTAACATGCTGAGTTTTGGTTATTTCAAACAAAATGAGGAGGAAGTTGATCACGAAAACAAAATACTTACTTCGTCTGAACAGGCAAAGTTCCTAGGCCTAATGATCGATTGCCAGCTAAACTGGAAATTTCACGTAGACTCATTAGCTTCAAAGTCATGTTCGTATAGTTACGCCCTAAAAACAATATCTAAAACTGTAAATATTGAAGCGGGTATTAGTGCATATTATGCGTTTGTGTACTCCAGAATTAAATATGGCGTTATATTCTGGGAAAATTCTGTGGACTCATCGCGAATTTTTAAATTTCAAAAACAATGTCTTCGTAGTGTTTTTCGGCTTCCATACCAAAGCACATGTCGCGAAATTTTCGCTATAAACGGTATTCTTACACTACCCGCTATCTATATACTTATATGAATGTGCGCTATTCATACGTGAAAACTACGAAATGTTTAGTGGTCAACAATTAGCACATCATTATAACACACGTGGTATGAGTGACGGTCATCATCTTCTCCCTCCTCAAAGCACTAAAAGTATTGTGAGCAGAAATGTAATAACACAAACTGTAAAAATATACAATCACTTACCTCGTGAACTAAAGCAACTGAATAACAAAATGTTCAAAAAGGTGCTGCATTCAAAGCTCAGCAAGAGAGTCCTCTACAGCTTAGACGAATACTTCTCCAATAATATGGAATAATATTCTACATTTACAATGTTGTCTTGTATTTTTGTTTTTGACTGTAATGTTGTATATTTGTATGCAAATGCAGCATTGTTATGTATGTGTCTTAAATGGAAAAATTGTATTTTATTATTATATACCAAATGGTATATTTTCTATACCTCCAGCCAGGACAAATATGATTAAACGTTCGCCTACTGCAGTAATGACGAAACTGGGAAATACTATTAACAATATGTTTTGTTAAATCAGTTTCTTGCTTATGTTAATTACTTTATAATTATTATTTATACTTAGTGTTATTTACTTCAACTTGTAAATTATGCAATGCTTTTCAATTTTGTGTCCTCTATTGGGTTTGCATCTGTTGGACATTAATAAATATTATTATTATTATTATTATTATTATATTTGTTGACGTGTTCAATGCATTGAATTTGCACTATTGAATAAAGTTACCTATCTATCTATCTATCTATCATTACGTGCGCCTTTAATAGCGTTAATAGAACAAAAGTTAAATGCAACCCACTCAAGAATTGCTGATCAAAGTCACACACTTTGTGCTTGTGTACAATGAACATTTATAACAACCCTACTCTATTTCGCGACCTTTAATATTTAGCAGCATTTATTAGCATATACCTACCATAAACTTCACATCTCAGTTTAATTAGCTTTCGCAAACTTTCGCAGCATTAATTAGATTGCGTTAATATTTCACTTTCTTAGAGATAAATAATTCATAATTACTACTACAGTCAGCGATGCGCTAAACTAAACTAACCGTGAACTTTTATTCTCATCTAAATAAACTAGCTTTTGCATTAGTTTTCGTTTTATTTCGAGAGCTTTTCTCCGGTAATACCCATCTATTTCCAACATCTATGTAGTATAACGGAAAATTCGTATTTACATTAATTAAATTGCAGTGTATTACGATATTGTCGGCAGAGTATTATTTCCGTTACTTCACTATTATTTATTTTTATATATCATGTATTAATGAAAATTTCTCTTGCGTGTTAATGCGTATGTATACCCGCTTACGATACATGTCAATAATATCGAATTGTATAGGCATTGTCTTCGCTTACCGGCAGTCAGTTGGTATGTTAAACTTTCTATTTTCACGTCGGTGTACAATGTAAGTAATGCAAATGGAATTTCATCGATTATTATCTGAGAAGGGGGAGGGGATCAAACGTTGTACGATACCGATTTTGATTTTAAACGATCGGACTACAGTTAATTAAACGCTTTGCTTTAATTAATTGGAAAAGTTCGGGTGAAATTGTGTGAATCTGTGCAAAGCTTAATTGCTGCTGTGTTTTATTGGAGAATTCTCTCGCGACACTCTTGACATATGCTTTCGATTTGTATGCTCCACACCATACGGATGTAATAAATTCCAACTCGATGAATTATGTCTTATTTATAAGTTGAAAGTTAATTGTTAGAAAGAGCTGCAATTTGCAAGCACTGAAGAATGTTTTTTTTAATTTTTATTCCGAAAATTGTTATTCAGATTATTTTGAATAAAATTTCCAAGACTATCCAGTAACTTTTGCACAATTTATTCTAATAATGTTAACATTTACTACCTTTATCGTAAGAGTACGTTGACCGTAATACAATCTTACGTGAGACGTTTTCAATGTACAAATTTTAACCCCTCGTATTCTTAAGTCGTTCACCGTAACGAACAGGTAGAGAATCTCCGGCGAAAAGGGCGAAACGCTAGCCGGCAATTGACCCACACTCATAAAATGTATGCATTTCATCAGTGTTGCCAAGGGTTCGGAAAAACTCTCTAAAACTAAAACTAGAGAGTTTTAAATGATGCTAGGGGGGAAAAAGGAAATTTAGAGAAACCATTATAGGAATCAAAGGAATTCTTAATCTTATACAACTGTTTAATTAATTTCTAGTTATTATTTTGTTAGTAATTATTTTGTGTCGTTTTGTGCCGCAAACTTAATATTTTTAGCTTCAATATCAACCGAATTTCAGTCTTCCTATCTTTAAATTCGCTCTCTAAATTTAAATAAAACAAAGTGGGTGTAAAATATCATCGACATTTTTTATTCATTTGAAAGGCCTATCGATGCCATTATTTATGGAATATAACATCGGGCAAATGTCCGCCACGGCTTCGCTGGGTGGAGCGCATCCAGGATGTCCAATTTTCCACGACTTTGGCGCATAAATCAGGCAAAATTTTACCGATGGCTTGGGTTATGTTGGTTTGGAGGGTCGCTGTGGTTTATAGATTATTCGCATAAACCTGCGATTTAAGAAAACCCCACAAAAAAATCTAACAAGGTCAAATCGCACGATCTCGGTGACCAGTTCACATCACCTCCATGTGAGATGACCCTCCCGTCAAATCGCTCGTGCAGAATGTCCAATGTGGCATAAGCTGTGTGACACATAGCGCCGTCCTTTTGAAACCACATGTCATCGATGTCCATATGATCCAAATCAAGCCAAAAGAAGTTGGTAATCATCGTCCTGTGGTGTTCGCCGTTTACGGTGATGGCCTCGCCAACGTCGTTCTGAAATAAATATGAACCGATGACGCTGCTAGCTCAAAATCCACACCAAACAGTGACTTTTTCGGGATGCATGTGGATTGGTATCGTCCCAAATTCGACAATTTTGTTTATTGACGCACTCATTCATCCAGAAATGGGCCTCATCGCTGAAGATGGGTTTTTGATGAAAATTAGGATCAGTTTCCAACTACTCCAGGGCCCAAGCAGCGAACGTCGTTGTCTATGGTCACTTTCAGCTCCTGTGTCAGTTGAATTTTGCACGGGTGCAGGTCCAAGTCACGATGCAAAATTCGCCAAGTTGTGGTCTGTGAAAGGCCAAGTTCTTGTCAGCGACACGAAATCGACTGCCTCGGATTCTTCTGCATACTCTCACGGATTGGGGCGATATTTTCGGTAGATCTTGCGTTTCGACGTCGTACGGGTATTGTTTCCTTCATTACCAGTAGCCTCAAATTTATCCACCACACTATGAATAGTCATTTTGGTAAAACAATTTTATTATTTGCACGTGTTGTTGGATGCTATATCCGTCCATGGTGATTTGGAAAAACAGACTGTAAGATTAAGGTAGTAAAATATTTGACTCCAAAACGAAGCCTCCTCTAACGTAGGGTCACGTTGAAACTCCGTATTTTTATCTGTGAAGAAACAAATGCAACAACTGAATGATTGCTCATTTATATTAGGTACAATTGGCATTGTTTTGTAGATCCATCAAGCGAAATTTAAAATAAATGTAAAACCCGTTTTTGTTTTGCAAAAATTTATTACTTCCAAAACCAATCGTTCGAGTTTTGTTTGGTTCAGTTCTAGTGGTACAGTGGTGCTACAGTTCAAACTCCAACTTAATATGAGAACCCAAACATTTTCTATTGAGCTACCGTGTGGGGATTGCGAAAGCCAACATTGCACCACCATTTGATTGCAGAACAGCGTCAATTCTTCGCGGATTAGATTCGTAGCGTTTCTGAATAGTTTCCAGAGTGATGTTGTCCCATTCTTGTACCAAAACATGCTGAAAATCTGCCTTTCACTCGCTCCTCTAAAACTCTGCTTAATGATTCTATTACGGTAAGGTTAGGCGATTGTGCTTGCTAGGGAAGATGCTTGATTATATCTTGATGCTCTCCAATCCAAGACTGAAACTTGTTGGCTGTGTGTATGGGCGCATGATCATTTTGGAATATGGCAGTGTTTGATAACAATATGCTAGTCATGGAATGAACTTCATCATACCATGATATAGCCGCCCAAATCATAACGGAGTTTCCTCCATGCTTTACTATAGGAAGCAGACAGTCTGGATCATGGGCTTCTTTGGAGGGGGAGGAGGAGGAAGGAAATTCTCTATACAAAAACCCGGCTGTTTGTAGGAAACAATATCAACGATGATTCATCAGACCATTCTACATACATACTACATTCTTCCAGTGTCCACGTTTTATGAATGAATGAATTTCCATGAGTGTTATCTTTGTTGTACGCTGTTTTTATTGAAACTCAAGTGAGTGTTGAGTTCTGCTGTTACTGCCGCGGTGGTTTTATGTTGTCTGGACACAATCCTTTTTAATCTTCCTCGATCTTTATCACTTAACTTTGGGTTTCGGTCACAATTCTTCTTCGCCGATAATGTTCTATTATGTTTTGTGAATGCTGTCATTACCATGGATACCCTCGCTCGCGAAACGTTAAACAATTCAACTGTTGTCGTCACTGACGCTCCCGCTAAACTAGCACCCACAATATGCCTTCTGTCGAAGTCTCAGAGATCATACATTTCACCGACTACTGGTTTTAATGTTCACTTTTAAAATAAAGCTTATGGTGCTACACTGCAGTTATAGAACTTTTCAGATTTCTATCAGGATAATTTTATTATTAATTATAAGTTTTCGAGATTATTAAATAGAAAAATACAAAATTTATGTTTAAAAAATGAATAATTTATAGTTCCACTAGATAAGAAAAACAAACTCTATGCAATATGATTAATTTAAAAACTTAAAAACTCCTAGAAAGATCATCTCGATTTTTTGCCTAGTATATATGTATAGTAGTACTTCTTGAGTGTGATCTACGATATTATTTATCAACTTCAACTACATAAAAAACGTAGAGAAATACTTAAAAACAACAACACGATTTGTTTAAGTTAAAAACTCTATGATTGATTACTTACGGAGATAAAAAGACACAGTTAGAGTTTAGGTCAGCGTAACTTTCTTCGGGCGAGCGCTTTTGAACATCCTAGCGTTTCTTGTTTGACGATCAGAGGAAAAAGTGTTCTAATTCTTAACAAAGGTTTTAAATTATATAATCGATAAATACAATGTACATGGTCTTTGTATTAAAATACTGCCACCGATATCTCTTAATTAGATACGCTTTTTAAAGATGTTGAATAATAGCTTGATGAGTGTGTTGTATTGGTTGCCTAGTTAACAGGAACTATGTAGTGCGTGCTTGTTTTAAAATGAAACGTTAATTGTTAGAAATGTACACTGGCTTGCAATAAAATTCCGTACACCTTAACGTCACGCAAACTAGTTTTTAATATTATTATATAGTTCATCTAGAAAGTATCCGGAATTTCTTATTTTTATAAATTTAAAAGCACTGTTGCGTATCTATGTTACAATTAGAAAAAAGGCTTTTGGTGGAACATTGTTGTATATAGGAAAGGAGTGCGAGATGTTAAAAGAACTGATGAAATTGGCTTACCTTGGGAGAAGCGTAGTCTACGAAGTTATCAATCAGGAGTTGGATTAAATCACAGACCAGTTTCTGGGCGACCATGCAAATTTATGACAACAATTTAAATGCCTTGATTAACTTGGGAAGACAAAATCCTCGTTCAGGCTTTTGGAAACTAACCAATAGATTTAGAAATCAATAATAAATACACGTGTGTCCATATGGAACCATACGCAAATAACCGAAGAGACAAGGCAGGTATCCAGAAAACCAAACAAAAATCCTTCAATAACATTGGCACACGTTCAAGTGATTTTGAAAGATATTTTCAAATTTCTAAATTTCCAGTAAAAGTCATGATTTGGAGGGCAATACCTAGGCCGTAAGATGCCATACTGCACGGTATACAAGAATATGAATGCAATAACTGCAAATAGAAGCAATTCGTTGACCACCAGCTTCACCAGACGTGGGTCACCATGACTGGACAATATACGCAAAGTTTTAGCATATTATTTTATGTTGTTCCCAAATTTGAAGCTTCAAGCTTTAGTTAGAGATACGTGACGCAACAATTAGTATATCAACGGACAGCGAAGCGGCGTTGAAGGCTGTGAGTGCCTACACATACGAGTCCGGTGTGCTGCATGAATATACATATATGCAATTTAAGGCAATTGGGATGCAAAAACCACGTAACTCTTCAATGGGTCCCAAGCCATCAAGGGATCGAAGGGAACGAAAAGGCAGATAAGCTTGCCAAAGAAGCAGCGAAAATGCCTTTCGTTGGACCTTATCCCTCTTGTGGACTGCCAAAGAGTCACCTAAAATAAGCAGTTAACAAATGGGAGGTCAACAGAAAGGCCTCCCACTGGCAGAATACGCCAGCACAAAAGCAGGCGAAGGCACTGTTATCAGGATCGCCTAAGATAGCACAGTCGTTGCTATCTTTCAGCAAAGGGGACCTTCGAGTGCTGCCAGGGTTTCTGACAGGTCATGTGGTCTTGAAGTACCGCCTACATAACCTCGGAAAAGATGAAGATCAAATCTGTCGTCTATGCCAAGAAGATCTAGAGACGGCAGAACGCATTTTGTGTAAATGTGTTGCTTCCAGTCATACCCGACAACAACACTTCAGTAAGCTGTTTCTAACACCTAGTGACATCCAGACGGAAATCCCAGACTAATTCTAAGGTTCATCAAAAGCCTCCTACTAGTCTAACAACTAGAAGAGCAATGCTGCCCTCATATCTAATATATCTAATATATGCATGTATGGACCATGAAAAGACTGGTACGAAATTTTATTCAAATGGAATATTTGTCGACTTTACAAAATCAAGGAGGGAGGGTGGTAGCAAAGTTTCGTTTTTGTCAACTATTTCACTGACCTATACACAAAAAAGGTAAAATTTTGAAACAATATAGAACAAACCTAGAACAACTTTTAATTTTCGAGATTCGATAAAATGAGGTTAACTTATTCACATGTATATATAGTGTAATTTTCAAACCGCCAATTAATTAAACATATTTTTATTTAAAAATATGTCGTCCGGAAGGTGGAGTCTAACCACCAAGTATGGCTATCGCGGCCTATCCACGACACCTTTGCGTTACCGGCGACTTCGACTACCACTTATAATTTTCACAAATATATGTGAACGACCTAGGCCGAGCATACATTGCGGCTAAAGGCTGTGCGATAACAAGATTTTACTATCGAATAACGATCATTTTCAAATATCGATAATATTGATTAATCGAAACATCGATATATCGATACTATAATATTATCGATATCGATTAATTAATAATTGAAATTGAGATGTTCAAAAATATACCAAACATAGATGTCGAACAGGATTCATTAGACTGGTGGAAATGCAATTATATGAGATTTCCGTTACTGGCACAATTGGCAAAAAAATACTCATGTTTACAAGCTACCAACGTCGCATCTGAACGGGTATTCAGTGCCAGTGGCAATATAATAAGTGATTGTCGTAGTTCCCACACAGGAGAACATGCCGAACAATTAATATTTCTATTTTTAAATAAATCTGTAGTTCCAACAACGTTTTAAAATTATTTTTTATATACTTATCCGCTTTTTTATGTTTTGTTAATAAATACATAGAATACTTTTTATTTAAAAATATTGAAACAATACATTATCCAACCCATATATTTCTCATTATTTATATTACCCTTTTATGCTTAATATAATTTTAATTTAGTATAATGAAGTATAATAATAATAATTTGGTACTTCTAATTGATCTCTATTCGAAAAATATATTAAGCACCATCTATTCGCACGTAGTTTCTATTTCGTTGCTGCATATATGAAGTATGTATATCGATCTATCGATGTATCGAATATATGTATACAGGATGGGGCACCACATTCGCCTCGGTTGATATACAAAAAACGGTAACACATATTTAAAATCTTTTTATTGCAGCATGTGTAGGTCCATTAGGAGCACGTTCTAAAATTATTTTGAAATACACAGGATGCCCCAAAAGAAAGTTACACATCAAAGTTATCAAAATTTAAATGTGGTGCCCCACCCTGTATATATTAGATAACAGATTTATATACTTATCGATATATCAATATATTTGCACAGCCCTAATCGCGGCTGAACCTAATGTTTTTTTTGTACTAGTTTCTTTTACAATTCTAAAATTTCAAATATGTCATTACCTCGACGCCATCATGATAGTTGCTTCTTTTATCAATAATTTTTTTAACTTTTAAATCTTTTACGAATTTTGCGCCACTCCCCACTGGCCGCACAACCTTAAGATGAAAGTGATTTAATATAACACTTTGTTAGTTGTGTAGAGTTGAGAACGTTTCTATTTTTTCTGAAAGCCTAAAAGACAAGGTGCTAGAACGCGTTTCTATTTTTTTTCAACAGCAATGCTCATTAAAGCCTTTTAGCCTAAAGACAGCATTGCTGTTGAAACGCGTCGGTGTTTTAGTTAAAACTTGTTTGGTGTTCAGTGGGTTAAAGTGTTTAGTGTTCTACTTCTACCAAGAGATCCAAAGAAGGTGCTAGGATATCAGCTATTTTCTTTTTTTCAAAAAATCTCAAATATCATTTGTCATAGATTTTTCTTGAGATTGGTAACAACCGCTAAATTTAAAAATGTTGCCCAAAATTAAACCTGATCTTTATCTCCAATAGTAAGCGAGGTCTCCATGGTGAGGGTTGGAAATGAATCAATCTGTATAGAATTAATCTTAAAATTATTCGAACGGAATTTCCAGACACTCTGTATAATGCGATTTTCTTCTGATTTCGCTGATTTGAAATTACAATTTTATTTTTATTTTTTGTAATATAACTAAGATTAGAATGGGTGAAACAATAAATTTGTGGAATAAATACGACACAGAAGAATGAACGCAATAAAATAAATACCAAAAGCGGATGTATTGTAGTTTTAAAGTTAATATTTTATTACATCCGGTCACATAAACAGTGTTTGCTTTCATACGGAGAAAAAAAAAGCAACAAAAGAGGATAGGTCAGCAAATACGCGATCAACGATGAGAGTGGCATTAGAAACTGAGGGTCTTCTTTAGAGTCGCGGTCACCTAATGTAATTCTAAACCACTTCACCCAGAATTACCTTTGTAACGTCCATCGATTGTGTTTGCCTCGCGGATTGCCCGAAGTATCTAACCGAAGTTTTTTTTTTCTTATTTGTTCTAGCGGTGGACCTAGATCTGTGTTCAAGCAATGTACAAGATGCCTTCGTTATCGCGGTGGAACAACAAGCCAGGGAGCGCTTGGAGCGGCTCTCAGCGCTCAAACGGGTCACCCCCGTCGACATGACGAAACTCTCACAACAGGTACGATTTATATTGTTTACCCTAGAGTAAAGTAGTGTAGCGTATTGTTTTAAATAGAACAGTACAAATCGACATGATGTATTGTTATTTTATAAGTACGCCATAATAAAATAAGACGTGAAATATAATCAAAATCTAACAAGAAATTAATGTTCTTATATGCATGCATAAATCACGTAGATCACAACTTTGAAATCTTATTTTAAGTTGGACAGCCCGTAATGCATTTCTGCTTCGCTCACGACTGCATTGCAGAACAGTTAGATTGGTTTTAAGTACGGATGAGCGAATGCAGATTTAACACTTTAGCGATGAAAACTAATATCGTGTTACTTGATACATGCACTCCCTTAATGGGATTTTCTTGTTTTAAACTGGAGTTACTTGGTCGGTTCCGCCTGTTATTGACAAGGTTACGGCAGATCGAAGTTTCAACGTGACAACTTGTAGCTCTCTGACTTGTACTTACACACATATACGACCCAATACGTGGTCGAGTATTTATTTTTATTACCTACATAATATAAATCATCAATATGCGTTGATAAATGTGAATTATTTTACGTTTTATTGGATAACGTTTATTTACGCACATAAGTTAGTTTTATGTAGTTGAATTTAAAATTTTATAGCAGATATAACCTAACATAGAAAAGCATCGGAAATCAATCGCTCAGTCTATTGTAGATGAGATAATGAAATCAAAGGTAGGATTTTACAAACGAAGACAAAATTCAATTAAAACAGATTTCTCGGCTGTAAAGAACAAAAACCAAAAGGACGTAAACAATCGCTAAAGTCCACATAACTCCTGAATAAGGAAATGATGTAGGAGCACCGTTCGAGTTTTCGATTCTACACACAATTAGTTCGATTAATTAAGGTCGCTATTTTCAGCCGGAGGATTTTCTTCATTATCCGAACATCTCGCAAAAACTTCCTCCTCCAATCGATCTGTACATTACTACTATATACTTATTCCTTTTGACCCTATTTTATTTTCCCTCATTTAATTATATCTCTCGATTATTCGTATTAGTCTCATTTTCGTTCTCAGGGGAGGATCAATTCTGCGACTTATTAATTTTGAAGATCGGAGATTATTGATTTATAATTTATAATGAACTTTGGAACAATCGAATCTTTTACAGGAGGCAGTATCAATTAATTATTATGGAATTGGTTCTACTTTTTTACCATTTTGACGATAGTAATGTAAAGCTTCGCTAAAAATTAAATTAAACAAAAAAAAAACTAGTGTTTTGCTTTTAAACATTCCATTAAAACATGTTTTTAATTTAGTATGTTTTCTGTAGATTTAGATGTATGTAAACTGTTTTGTTTGAACGTTTAATATGAATGTTAATTATACTTACATGGCAATTCAAAACAATCGGCTTTATGAAGTTGTCAGGAGTCTCTCATTCCTGCTTTGCTACTAATTATACCTCGGAAAATATTTTTTATACATCCATATATTCAGTGATGCTAGTATTACGGAAACATTCAGCAAAAACATTACCTCGTCGTCTGTTAATTACACTTTGTGTTTGTCGCAACATCATATACAGTAGGTTGTTTTGTCCTTTTGAATGTTTTAAAATCTTTATTAAGACTCTATCCCTTTATAAGTCCATATAACTCGTTTTATATACTTTTTAATTT
The DNA here is from genome assembly GCA_023690525.1 of Holotrichia oblita. Lineage (NCBI taxonomy): Eukaryota > Metazoa > Arthropoda > Insecta > Coleoptera > Scarabaeidae > Holotrichia > Holotrichia oblita. The sequence goes on along the minus strand of CM043018.1, from coordinate 20,425,533 downwards.
GTGTTTCAACATGCTACAACAGTCCAAATAACCCTTATTATACTCTTATTTTATTAAATAAATGTAATAAATGTTCTTTTTCTATTACTTATAAAGTAGTTTGTTTGAAAACCTTGGTTTAATTTGAACAGCTATTATTCATTTCCAAAGTCGAAATGTGTGTGCAATAATACCAATAAACTGTAACTTTTATGGTTCGACTGTTTGTGAATAGATGGTGCGTTAATAATAAACATCAATATCATGATGAAATTAAATATACTTCTAAGGATCACTTCTGTATCATTTCTGTTTTGATATATGAACAAATAGGAACGCTGAAATTGGTCCAATTTTATTAAACTATTAAAATGTTAAAAACATATCTATATGTGTCTTTTGATTTGAATTTAAGAAAAGTTTCCAAAATATCATGAATTGGTAAATGCATTTGTGAGGCTTAATGGATAGACTAAGAAGACCTATCAAATCAACTAGTCGTTTAGCCATATGTTTGTCTGTTTTTCTGAGAATCTAAATCAAGAGATTAATAAACCATTCAAGCTTATCACTAAGGAAGGGTGAGGGGACGGGGGTGAATTACGGCCTACAGTTCAGCTTCTGTTGCCCCATCAGCATGGTTTTAAAGATTTTAATCTTGTCGTCTTAATTTGATATAAATCTAATAGTTTCATTCATGTTTCTTTATATTTTCGTTCTTCAAACTTACGTATTAAGGTAAATCATCATTAGTAGACACTGTTAAGACTCGCACGGAAGTAAAATTAAAACACAAAAAGATACTTCAGTTGAACGCTTCATATGACTTTTATTTAAACAATGAATATATACAAATACAATAAAAAGGGCAAATTGCTCTAAAAAACAATATATTCTTCTTTATAAAAAATAATTTTTCATTATGAAAAAAATCAGTAGTTGACACTACAAAAATTAAAAAAATCAGTCTTTGACATACATACATTAAATCAATCTTAGATTTATTTAAAGTTTAAGGAATATAATGCATAAATACGAGTACATAATTTTAACCATCAACATTTAGAGAATGCTCAAATTCATATTTGACTCTATCACCAGAGCAATTTACAGATGGCTGTGGAAGTCGTTTTTATAATTTGATCTTTAGTTACGAAACTAACATCTCTTTCATTCAGTCTAAATACAGTTTTAGATTCATTACAGTAATTCAGAGCCATGACTTCATACTCTAAACCCTCTTCCAAAGTTTCTTGCATTAAACAAACATATCTGTGCAGTTTCTTTCTACTTGGAAATTCTACTAATAAAAAATCGCCTTTTCTATAATCATCATTGCTGCTTTTTACAAAGTCACTGAGGTCATCGTCACTATCACCAGAACCAATCCACTCTTCTGATTCTTCAGAATGAGAAGAACTATCTCTCTTCTTTCGTTTTTTCGCTAGTGTTTTATTTTTGTTCTGTTTTTGTTCTACCAATTTTAGCTTCTCCTCTTTTTTTTCATTCTTTCTGCAGCTCTTGCCATCTTTATCCTTTTCTTTTCAAATTTCGCTTCTTCTTTTCTTTTATGGTACATTTGCCATTGCTCTGATGTGGCCACAAAAGGAATTTTTTCTTTTTTTCGTTTTTTAATTTCCTTTTATTCTAATTTTGGCCAGAACAGGGCATTCTTAAAAGGCGTTGGAATAATTTCGCCCTCAACAACTAACCTTCTCTTGCCTTCATCGCCATTAAATACTCTCTTTGAGTCTAGCAATATTTGCTCATTTCCAGACTTTATAAGAGTTTCTTTTACTTCCTTGAACCAACCCATTATATTTTTTTTGTCACGGAAGCCCGGGTTTTAGTTAAATTTTGTGCTGTCCTGGTGGTTTCTGGATGGCGATTCTTAAATTTTTGCAGCCAACCAAGAGTAGGTCGACCATTTTCAAATACATTATCGTGACCTAATTCTTTTGCCAACTATTCCACGCTACTGAAAAGCTGGCTATTTGTTATAGGAAATCCGTTTTTGCTGATGGATATTACCCATTTATCCTTTCCTCATCAATAGATAAGACCCTTTCTGGTCCCATACGTCTTTCTTTTGGAGATTTTCCTTTTGATTTATAGAGTAGTGTAACACGAGGAATGCCATTACGGTTGGCGGCTGTAGCAATAGGAATACCCCGGCATTAGAGGAGGTGTTCTAATGCTTTCTTTATTTGAGCCTCCTCATAATTAAATATTCTACGTTTTATGGCAGATATTCTGTGAATTACATATCACTTTAAGTTTATATTCCCATATTTGTGTCAACCACTGATTAAGCATACAAAATAATTAAATCATTACTTGACAGGATATGTCAGATATTGATATTTTTAATCAGTAGTTGACACCACTTCTTGTCTATGAAAAGTAATCGTAAAATAGTGAAGAAATTTATAAACTAATGGTCTGTAATGTAATTATTATTGAGAGTACTTTAAAACACACCGATTTGTCTGCAAACTAATTAGATAAAATTTAAACTCTTCTTACCTTCTAAGCACTTCCACTAACAAAAATTTAGAATAACAGCGTAAACACAACAACGTGTGTAAAAACAAAACGCTGTATTTATTCTAGTGATGTCAGACCTATGGTACTTATACTGTTGTTAGTAGATGGAGCCGCATATATTTTAAGACTGACTATAATGCAACAGATGTTCCTCCAAGCTTAGTATTTAAATTTTAATTTTAAAGTGGTTAAGTGTCGACTACTGATCTGTTACCTTAAATTGGAAAAAGCAATTTTGCATAGTTACCTTTACAAACTAGGTCGTCGTAAATCTTTAACAACCATCGCAGCACAGTGGAATCCAAAAAATAGGAAAGACTTTATCGAGGGAGTGTTGTAGAAAGTGAACAGACCAATCCGTGATTTTTCATTATTCATAATGTTTTAGGCGAAAACAAAAATCTCTGCTAAATCGAAGATGACATGGACTATTGAAGAGTGGTTCAAACTCATATTTAGAGACGAGTCTAAGGTTGACATCTGCGTCAGACACTTTCGTAAACGGGTTATTAGAACTAAAAATGAGGCATTTCATAGCGATTGCCTCTAAAAGACAGTGAAATTTTGTATAGGCATTATAATTTGGGAGTGCATGTCTGTGGTGGATCTAGGAAGATATGGGGTGGTAGAAGGGCAAAGGTGATGCAAAATATTCAGAAATTTTGAAAAATAGTCTTGTGCCAAGTGTGTGCCACGGTGCTGCATGCCATACGGCTAAAACTAAGAAATGGTTTGGACACAATAACATCAAGGTCGTCAAATGGTCTTCGAAAAGTCAGCACCTTAATATTATCGAGATAATGTGGCATAAAATGAAACAAAAGTTGCGTGATGATCCCCAAAAAACCTTTGCCGATTTGAAGATGAAATTGAGAGAATTATGGCAAAATCAAGAAAAGTTTCAGCGGTGATGTAGTTGTCAAATTTAAAATTTTAAATAACATTTTTTTTTGTTACCTGCGCTGACGTGATTTGAACTTACTGCTAATGCACACTGATTTGTATTTCTGATTTGAGCGTAGTTTCTTGATATTTTGCAGAACATTGAAGACATGGTTGGGTTGTGACAAGGAGATTTGATAGGTCTTTTCTTTTCAGATTTAGAAGGTTTGTATATCCATCTAAACATATAACGTTTATAATTTTCAGAAATGATATGATACAATATTAGAAGCAGCTTCATCAGATGTGATGCTAATACGCAATTCGAGCTAAATAAAAGGTATGAGATCGTTCTTCTTTATCTCGCGCTCGGATATTTGTTGTATAATTCTCTCTAAGTTTATTCCTTGAGGCTTTTGCAATTCAAATTATAAAGTGCGAATCAGTCCAGAGAGTTAACGAATTGTGTAATGAAATTGCGCTGCAATCATCACAATAAAAGGATAATTGCTTTGAACGTAAAAGCTCCCTCTTTGCTAGATATTTAATAAAATTTTCAGAAAAATGAGTGGCTAATAATTCGAAAGGAGATTTACGGCGCAGACATAAAAATACACGGCACATAATTAAAATGGGAGTTTACTTCGAATAAAATATTCCATGGAAATATTTAAAAATTTATCCTTGACTCTCGAGGGCTACACTTGAAGTGGATGGTTTTGTGTGGTTTCAGACGTCTGGCGCCCTATACATAAACGTCACCCCTGGGTAAGCCAAATGAACTGTGTAAATACGTGTAAGCGTACAACATTCGGTAACGTGATCCGCACCAGGAAAGCCTGTTCGGTACCGATATTATTCACCGATAGGGTATTCTGCATAACGTCAACATTAGAAGGGAGTTTTAGAATACGTATACAATATGTATCTATAGTGATGTATGACGTGACATGTTGGATAGAGATAAAATTTTTCAAAAATTATGAAGTATTCAAACTTAAATCTTGTTTTCCATAAAAGCAGTTATTTCGAGAAATGAAACAGATATATTTTATCGTTGCGAGAGGCACTTGAGTTCGGCGAAACAATGGATTTCTATTAAACACTCTTAAACACCGTTGATGACGCATTCAACCAAACAAGTAAGGTTTAACCACCCATTCATATTTGATGCTGTTGACGTTTTTGGAATTTTGCGGCGTTTGCAATAATTTATTGGATTCCTGTTGACAGTGAAATGGAATGAAAAGCGGTCGAATGAGGTATGCCGCGCGGGTTTTGACATTTACAAGTCTGCCGGGCGTCTCATTGACTGCAAATACGTAATACAATACGCTTGAGTACGGCGCTTGTCTGCATAATGCCTTTGAAATTGCCCTCATGCTGTTATTTAGATGCGGAAGTGGTTAAGGACAAGTCAAAAGTAAATACTATGGTAGTATGTATTAATTATTTCTTTTAAGAAAGTAATACCCACAAACAATTTCTAATGGTGATACATTTGCGAGTTGATGTATTTATGATGTATCTTTTTTTTTTGTATGAATTAGGTATACACTATGTCCAAGATAAGAATGAATTGCATGGGGATCTCGGGAACGGTAAAAGATACAAAGTTGCATAAATTGACCAAAAGTTACGCATTTTTGGTGACCTTTTATATGGCGTTTATTTTATTTAATTGAGTTGTTTCGTTTTTGAGATATATAGGAAAACGTGTTAATTAATAAAAGTTCTTCATTGCCACTTTCATACCTCTACAAGGCTGTATTATTATATTTTTTGTCCCACGTTTCTTTTTTGAGAAACCATCATCAACTTCTTTTTTTTATGGACGGAGAAAAAAGTACACCCTGTATCTGATGACATTTTTCGTTACGAATTCAACGATGTATCCACATTATACATGTTTTGTAAATTTAGTTATTTTTAGATTCTTTTATAGTAGGCCTGATAATAATAACGCAGTATGACAGGTAGCATAGGTTCGATAGTGTATTATGGGTAGGCGCTGGAAAACCATTTATTTTACAACGATTTTGACGGTTATACTTGTAACCTGCATTTTACTTCTTCCAAAGAAACGTTTTTGTGTGTCGTTATTACACAGGTCTACAACAAATTCGATGTTTCGAAATTTATACCTTTTTTTAAATGATTTTAACCTCCAGATTTCGATAATAACATCCTTTTCGTTCCATCACGTACGGATTTTTTACAAAACGTGTGCTTGTTAAAATTTAGATAGAACCAAGATAAATTGTGGACACCACACGTTGTATGCAGGGTTTGCGTAGAAGCTTTGCGAAACTGGACAAAAGGTAGGAACACTTATTAAGTTTCCCATGATATGGCGTGAACCAAAAAGCCATAGTAATGATTGTTATTTGTGTTCTTGCAATATAAAAGGCTTCAACACCAAGAATAAGAAAAATAAAACATATCCCAAAGTCGGAATATACGGTGGGTAAGTGAGGCACCCTACGGCGCTCACCTAGAGAACTCTGCAGCTGCACTACCCCATCCTTGGTGGCCACACTCAGGGAAACGGGCGTGGCGAGAGAATTTGGCGAAGATAGTAGGGGAGGATAAAAGTCGGTTCGCCGAGGAGTAGTCCGCCCGCTGGTTGTCTGGTTGGGGAAACCTTTGGTTTCATCCTAAAACAACTCGGTGATTCTGGGACCCTACGGTTTCACTGTAGCTGCCGCGGATACTTGATCGCCGGAGGGGCGAAAGAGTTGGCGTGGTTGGCATTTTGGGGTAGGGCTCCGGCCCGGCCGTCCCCGTAGTTCAGGCTTAATTCACGGGCGGGCTGGTTGTACCTCACGGCCAGATTCCGTTTCCCACGCTTGGCTGATAGTAGCCATCCGCAAGGAGGCCTAGGCCCCGTGGGGTTAGATGTGAGGTAGGAGTCCGCCAAAGCGTCTCCAGCGGTGACCCGTCTAACGCTGACAAGGAAACTTGTCTAACATGGGTAGCACGGGGGAGAGGAGCCCTCCGGCTCGCCGGTCCTCTCCGAGAGGTGTCGGTCTCGTGCGGGCGGTGAGGTAGTGGGTGACAGTTTCGAGGCACATAACTTGTTATGTGCGGTGTGGCACCCGAAAATGCAGGATATGGGCTAGCGCCTAGGTGCCTGCGGCAGTCCATCAATGCCATTTTCAATCTGAATATCCCAACGTCAGTTCTTCTATCAGAACTGTGCCGCACGGACCTAACGTACCAGCACTTGTTCCACCCCAAGAAATTGAAGCAAAAGTTTCATCTGACTCTGATGAGAATCCATATGATTCGAAAGACGTTGAGTTTAATCCAGAAGAATGTATTAAACCAGAACTGTTTACTCAAAATGATTTAATAAGAGATTTACATCTTCCTAAAGATGCATCAGAATTGTTGGCATCCAGACTTCGTGAGAAAAATTTGTTGGCTTCTGGAACATCAACCAGTTTCTATAGAAATCGAGAAAAAGACTTGAACCCTTATTTCAGTTCAGATGGAACTTTAGTATATTGTAATAACATTCCTGATTTACTTACAAAGTTGGGAGTTGTTTCGTATGACAAAGGAGAATGGCGTCTTTTCATCGATTCAAGCAAAAGAAGCCTAAAAGGAGTATTACTACATAAAGGTAATGTGTTGAGTTCCATTCCTGTCGCACATTCGGTACACCTTAAAGAAACCTACCAAAACTTGGAGCTTCTGTTAAACAAAATTAAGTATGAGGAACATAACTGAATGCTTTGCGGAGACCTAAAGGTGCTTTGTATGCTTCTAGGTCAGCAATCAGGATTTACAAAGTTCCCCTGTTTTTTCTGTGAATGGGATAGACGTGGAAGAGAGAAACATTGGACTGACACACAGTGGCCTCTTCGGAAAGACATTGTTCCAGGTACAAAAAAACATACAATGTACTAAATTGGTGGATCCTACAAAAATCCTTTTACCTCCTCTACATATAAAGTTAAGCTTAATAAAGCAATTTTTTAAGGCTCTTAACGAAGATGGAGACTTTTAAGTATATTTGCAACAAATTCCCGACTTTATCTGAAGCAAAGTTAAAAAAAGGAGTTTTTGTAGGGCCTCAAATAAGATCGCTTTGCAAAGATGAGGATTTTCTCAGTTGTATGAATGCTGTAGAAAATGATGCGTGGATTGCGTTTAAAGAGGTTATTGAAAAGTTTTTGGGGAATCATAAAGACTCCGACTACGAGAATATTGTCAACAACATGCTAAAAACGTTTCAGCACTTCGGTTGTAATGTGAGTTTAAAAGTGCATTTCCTATTTTCACATTTGGATCAGTTTCCAGCAAAACTTGGTGCAGTAAGTGAAGAACAGGGTGAAAAGTTTCACCAGGATATACGGGAAATGGAACGACGATCTCAAGGTTGCAGACTATTGCTGGATGTTACAACACGATCATCTCGAACAAACACACCACAAAAGGCAACAAAACGCAGTTTACATACCAAACGTAAAAGATATTAATTTAATAGGAGACAAAATCACATATATTTTTGGAAATATGCAATAAATGTAGGTACATTATCTCTATAAGTTCTGTTCTTTTCTTGTAGTTTGTAAAAAACCTTACGTGATGCATAAAAATAAAAAGAAAATTCATCATCAGGGCCCCGAAATTGTATAAAAGTAGTTGTTGAATTTAAAACATCTTTCAACAAAAAAATTTTTGTACACCTGTGTTATTGTTTTTATTGTTCTTTATTATTTTTGTTGTTCGCTGTTATTTGTTGTTAATTATTGTTTATTGTTTGTTGCACGCTGTTTTACCGAATTATTCATACGATACAATTTACTTTTAAACATGGACAGGGAGCGATTTAGCAATTAAGAAAAATATGATATGCTAAAATGCTATATTGTGTTTCAATGAAAATGATGCAACCAGTTTGGATTTGTCGAGTTGATGTGCCAGGGTTTGCAATAACTGCTTATAAAACATTATTTTGAGTTTCCTCCTTTGAATATTTTTGTCGAGACTTCAGGGACTTGTTAAACGAACAATATTCTTTTAAATTGACACACAACTGTCTAAAAATGGCTACACTTGGTTGTCTTCTCTTTGAAAATGTTCTAAAGTACATTGCCTAGGCATTCACAGAATTTTTATGGCACAGAATTTAGCATGTTAGCATATCATATTTTTCTTCATTGCTAAATCGCTCCCCCTCTATGCTTAAAAGTAAATTATATCGTATGAACAATTTGGTAAAACAGCGTGCAACAAACAACAAACAATAATTAACAACAAATAACAGCGAACAACAAAAATAATAAAGAACATTTTTTTTAAATGTGTGGTGGGTGCTTAGTTGCAGTGACTCCGTAAGCTGTATTACTTGTCTGGCTATCACTGCAACTCTTGCGGTGTAGTTTAGTGTGTGTAAGTTTTGTTTAAATGGCTTTGTGACAGCATCATATCGCCTTTTATGATGCCGCGCTGTTAATCACTTTGCTCCCAACAGCGAATGGCAAGTCGATCCGAGATTAAACTCTCTGAAAAAATGTCACCGTCCCTCCAGAGAATTGAACCCCGGCACCTATCGTCCTCTCACAACAATAGTCAGCCGCCTAACCACTGCGGCCATCGACCCGTTATAATATATAATAAAAACAATAATAACGACACACAAAAACGTTTCTTTGGAAGAAGTAAAATGCAGGGTACAAGTATAACCGTCAAAATCGTTGTAAAATTAATGGTTTTCCTGTCACTGCTTTATTATTATCAGGCCTACTATAAAAGAATCTAAAAATAAATAAATTTACAAAATATGTATAATGTGTGATACCCGTTGAATTCGTAACGAAAAATGCAATCAGATACAGGGTGTACTTTTTTCTCCGTCCATATAAAAAAAAGAAGTTGATGATGGTTTCTCAAAAACGAAGCGAAACAAAAAATATAAAAATACAGCCTTGTAGAGCTATAAAAGTGCCAATGAAGAACTTTTATTTATTTTTCGATAACTTGTAAAATAAAGTCAGACAAAAATAAAAACGAATATTGAAAAAAACCGGTTTTCCTAAATATCTCAAAAACGAAACAGCTTAATTGAATTAAATAAACGCCATATAAAAGATCACTAAAATGCGCAACTTTTAGCCAATTTAAGCAACTTTGTATCTCTTACCGTTCCCAAGCTCCCCATGCAGTTCATTCTTATCTTGGATACAGTGTATACAGGGTGAATCACGACTACTACCTCAGTCTCTTGTGTCTAAACGCTAAAATATATGGGTTTCAAATTTTAGTCAAATATGTAGGACGATAAGGAGCACTTTTTAAAATTACTTGCAAGTATGGGTGATTCAATAAAGTGCAGCATATCAAAGTTAGGATATTTTTAATGGAACACCATATATTGTATACCATTTTTGGAATCTACGTCATAAATTAGGATAACTTTGTTAATAATTCCCCCTACCTATCTGCTGCCAATTTCGAGAAAATATATTTATAAAAATGTCGGCTTTCGCGAAAAAATTAAAAACAGGAAAACTGTATGACTTGGACGTTTTATATTTGTAAGAAGTTATTTTGCAAAGCGTGTTTTCAATAAACCGGTAGAGTATTTTGATATTGGCTACATGACATCAAGCAAAACAATTTATACCTACTTATATCTAAATTTAACGATTAAAATGTTATTAAAAAAATTCTTCAAAAACCTCATAAAACCGATACTTTTTTCATCTAAATAGGAGGCCATGCTGCTTTAAAATTAGCATATGTTCATCTAGTTGCGACTGTCATTAATTCCTACGCATAAATCGTATACTTTAAACAAATCTTTTAGGAATAGTCGTGGCTCACCCTGTATACATAATCTTAGTTGTAACTCATTCAAAATAACATAACCCATTAAATTTTGAAAATACCTTCAACAATATATCAACCCCTATCTTTTTACCAGGTCATTGATATTGAATTTTCCATCACATTAAATCCTCGGAAATAACTGGGAATTTTCATATCTACCTTTCGCTTTACATCCTCTCGGATAGAATGGTATTGTATTGGAGATATATATGCTAGAATTATTATAAAACTTCCCGTATATGTATGTGCACCCTATCTGCAAAGTACCAAGCAGGAATACATACATACATCGAGGTTTCTCTCTTGACGGCAGCCTTCGAGGATCCTACATAATCGCTAGGTTGAGTCGCTCTATTTTTCGAGAGGACAGTTCGTTTTCGTTCAGCGCTTTTAAATTTTAAACGCCTTGAATTCTACGTCAAAAAGGTTATCATAAGAGTTTAAGTATATATAATAATAATAATATATTACTGTTGATCAAAATAACACGATATCAGCATTGAAGTAGTCGGTGACGAATCAAACTGAACTCGACTGTGTCATAAATATCTTAGTGATTACTGCAATACTAGCACTATTCACAGATTAAAAAATCTTCAAATCAAAGAACAATCATCTTGCAAGTTGTTGCTTTTCGTGATAACTTTTTATTGTTACAGTTAAATCAGCAATCGACAACAAGCGAAGAACTAAACGGTTTCATAAACAATTCACCGATCTATGTGACTTCTTTGACTGCCACCGAAAGTATAAACAACAATCCCACCGTAAGCAAATCGGGAAACGTCGTCAGCACGACAATCGTATCGGCCAAGGAGGTCGTCCAGCCCCAACAACCCCAAATCCAGCAGCAGCAACTGTTAGCCGCGTCGAATAACAAGTTGCTGCCGGCGAATCAAACTAACGGACACGAATACAATAGTAGTGGTGATATCATATTAACACAGCAGTTCGCGGATACTGCAACGACTATCAACAGACCATCGACAGGCAAAGAACTGAACAGCAGAGTGCCGAACGATGTACGCGTCGCGGCACCATCAATTACGTCTACGTCATCAGTTACAGCAACTACGCCGGTCGAATTACAGCGGGCCAAGACAATCGACACCAGCGGTCAGGTGTTAGACGTGAGGAAGTTAGGGGATAGAAGAGCATCGTCGCCGTTTCAAAATGGCAGGACTGAAATGCTTATAGGTGCTGATGACAATAAGTTAAAAACTACAGCTATCGTTGAGAATAATAACAACAAGTTAGGACTAGATCAGGAAATCCGGTAAGTAATGTTTGGCAAATTTATAGATAAAATTATAGATGAAGGCGTGATATGTTCCTCGAATTTCGGATACCTAAGTAATGGTGAAAGTTATACAATTCTGAGGGTAATTTATGCTTACCTCATTAGTGTTTCTCCAACTGCAATAATATTATTGTTACATAGCCTACTTTGTGCAAAAGTGTTGTTTTTTGACAGTAGCAGAAAAAATATATATTTTTCTCTAAAACGGTTGATAAATGGGTACATTCTAATATCAAAAGAACGAGAATTTTATTTTACATCCAACCCTATAAACAGGCATAGGGTGTCCCATTAAAAAAAACAGTTAGAGTTATTGGCATTTAAATGTTTCTAAATGTTGGCACTACTACTGTATGTCAACAAAAGGATCGGTACACGTTAATATTGGAAATAGTAAACCACTTTAAGACGTATCAATTCGCGCAAATCAAAATTTCAATAGTTTTCCTGAGAAAACAACTGCTGATGTACAGTTACTGTAGGAGGAAGTGCAAAACAAGATAATACATATTTTGCACGCATTGGTCACTTCCAGCTGTTTGACCTGTAGATATAAAGTATTAGTCAAAAATAAAGATCAATAAAGACAACTCTAAATTATAACTTCAAAAGCGCCTGTCAATATATCAGGAAGACTACAGTAGGTAGAAACTACAACTTAAAATTAAAATTTATTGTAGTATGCAAAATATTGTTACAACTGAGTTTGGTCATCCTATCCTTTAAATATAGTACTTAGGTCACAACCATATTTTAAAAAGCTGGCACAAAAAAAAAACAATTACCAAATGAAGTTCAGAATTTGCGACTACTTCTTCAAAAACATAACGTACATTCAGTCTTACGTTTAATAATGCACACCAAACTGCGAGAGGAGTGAACGGGCTTCTACGAGACCCTGAAATTAATTTCGCTCTATTGTTGCATAATTTTTTTGTTGAGACATCTTCAGAGATCAAAGTGTGCCGTCTCATCACTACGGCATACAAGTATCCTTAACGTTTACCATACTAATTGTTACGTAACAAAATCATAACTATTTTATATTCTGCAAGACACATTTTGAGTTGCCCTGAACCCCTTCACCCCCTTCTGTGTCACGATAAAATGGATCCTCTGACAACGAAGCTAAATGAAGTACGTTCTGTACTACGATAGTCGATTGACCCTAAACATTTCCTGTATATGAATGTAAAACAAAATTATCAAATAACAAAAAATGCCAGATATCGGATAAAAAATAATATATAAGTTATAGTAAATTAATCTGTGAAATTTTGGGGGGTGGTAGAGGGGATGGGTGGAGAGGATATGGCGTTGGTCACAAGATGGTAAGAGACGGGTAAGAGAACAACTAAACTTTAAAATTAAAAAGATTCGTATCATAATAAAAACTTTCAACAACAAAAAATTAAAATACACCTTATCTAGATCTTAACGGTCCCATTGGGCAGCCAATCAGATAAGGAACAAATATTTTACACATGTTAAACTACAACCTCACATCCCGATTTCAATTTATTTTGTACTAAATACAGTCGCAATATAGCCAAGCAGCTAATATTATTTTATTATCTAGGCCACAATTGATTGGTAACAGACAATTTGCGAGTAGGCTATGACTTTGACATTAATTAGTTTTAAATTTCAAAATGGTAGATTAATTTTACGGCTACGTAAAAATGTTTTTTTTTTCTCAAGAAATATTCATTCATATCATTCTTTGTGCTGAGGTAAAGTAATAATGTTTTACTTGTAATGAGAATTTATCATTAGCGACTCCTCGATGAAATTTTGCCAACTGAAAATGTAAATTATGAAAAATCTAAAGGAACAAATATTGTTTTAACACGATGTCAAAATTAATGTTTTTTTCTTCAAGTCTGTGCTACATTTTCACTTAGGGTTAAACAAGGCGGCATTCTTGAAAATTATATTATTGGATCATATTTTTTAACTTAACCTTTTGTTTGATGATGTTCAAATATACCACCATTGTTTAATAAATGAACGTTGAAAGGAAGTGGTCTCGATTCCTGCACAAAAGTGTGTGTGGTGGATACTTAGTTGCATGACTCCGTAAGCTGTATTACATACTTGTCTGGCTATCACTGCAACTCTCGCGGTGTAGTTTTGTGTGTGTAAATTGTATTTAAATGGTAAGTCGATCCGGATTTCAACCCTCTGAAAAAATGTCACCGCCCCTCCAGAGAATTGAAACCCGACTACCATCGTCACGCCACAACTATAGTCAGCCGCCTAACCACTGCGGCTATCGACCCGTTATTAAACATTTTCTACAACAAAAGTAAACATTCTATAAAATTTATGGATGTTTGATTTAAAACAAAGCAAATTTGATTCGCCACGTCATTTTGCAATACCCTGCGACTCCAAAGAAAAGATAAGGGGACTTCTTCACACTAATACCTCACCTTGTACAGTTGTTTAAAGAAGATGAAGATTTACTAAATGAATAAAATTGCTATTCTTGATGCAATTGAATACTTATTTTTAAACTTGACTGTGTCACTATGTGCCAGAATCAAGACGTCATTCCCAGTAGTACCACTTGGCATGATAGCTATGCCACCAAGAGAGTTAAGTACGAGGGCATATATTTATGTTATCTACCTAGCTACGAAACAAAAGAGTGATGATGTCAAACAAATTGATTGAAAAATTGCTGTCACTGTTAGAAGTACATGTTCTAAGTTGTGTTTAGTTTGTGCTGTTTACAGAGATTTGAGACAGTCTACTTCTCGATAAAATGAGTGAAACTAAGGTTGAACATCACAGCGTAATAAAATTCCTGACAAAAGAAAGCAATGGTCCAAAAGCAATTCATGAAAGCATGGTTGCTGTATATGGGGAATGCACCATCTCATTTTTTAGTAAAATATTGGTCTAAACTCTTTCGGTGGGGCCGAGAGTCAATGAATACCCAGATTGCTTACACCTGAATAAAAACTGTACAGAAGAAAGAAGTTTCTCAAGAAAATTTGGCTGAGTTGGAGAGGAACAAAACATTTTTATCTCGAATTATCACCGGGGATGAGACTTGGGTACATCATTGGGACCATCCTACTAAACAAGAATCCATGCAAGGGCTCTCCACCACCAAAAAAGGCCAAGACACAATTTTTTGGAAAAAAAAAACTGATGGCAACTGTTTTCTGGGATGTTGAAGGAGTCTTGCTTATTGAATATATGCCAAGAGGGTCTACGGAAACACAATTAAAAATTTAAGAAGTGCTCTAGAGGAAAAACGCTCGCATTCTTATCCACAAAAAATCCATTGTTGCTGCACAACAATTGCCGGGTTCATAAGGCAACCGAAGTTCAGCAGATACATAATCAATGACTGTGGATTTATAGAGTTAGGGCATCCACCTTATAGGACCGACCTAGGTCCGTCAGACTTCCAATTATTCACAAATTTGAAAAAGGATCTCAGGGGAAAGCGTTTTGCGTCTGATGAACAACTCAAAGAAGCTGTTGAAGAATATTTTGCGGGGTTACCGAAGCAATTTTTTTCTGAGGGTATGGGGCAATTGGAAAAAAGATGGAATAAGTGTATTAGTGTTGAAGGGAGTTAGTAGTAGATATAAAAATACGCCCTCGTAGATTTCATGAGCTGGAAATGATAATGGGGACGATATTTCTCGATTTGCAGCGATAGAGAGAAAGACTAAACTATCAACGAGATATAAAATGTTCTTGACTCGCAAGGAAATGCTATTCCATGATGTCAATGCAACCATCCATCAAACGGAATAGAGCATTAGTTTGAAGAACTTAATTCTGAAGGTTACAAAACAGGTATCTACAAGAATACTTTTGCATCGCTAACATGAATATAAAATTTGCTAATATGGAAAAATCATACAGTTTCTATGCTGTTAAATTATTATAATCCATCTGCAAATTATACACTTCCGTGTGAGAATAATTTATCTGCAAGTAAAAAATATTTTTGAAATTAGTTAATTATTTGAACAAAGAAAATATAAGTACTACTTCATTATTAGTTGAAGTGCTAATTAGCAGTTAATTTCCACAGTTAAACAATACAAGCTGCTTATTTACATTTATTTCTACATATATGAATACATACGCATAAAAATCTACGATAACATTGTCTATATAACGCAATGAAGCATCAACAATAATATTTTGTTCGGATGATGTTTAGTCAGTTCATGGTTATATTATAATTCATGACATGACCATAGGCACTCTTTTCGTTTTCATCAACGACATTTCCACTTCTTGTTCTCAGCAAGCTTGTTGTACACCGCACGTTTAACATTCAACAGGCGAAAACTATAATTTGTAATTCTCTACAAGACGTACAATCTATTTCCGTTACATTTACACACAATAAGCCTAATTGGAATTTGTAACACATTATTATGGACAACTTCGTCTTCGGGCAATAAATAAATTAAACTTTACCCCGAATATATTGCGTCTCCAGTAATAAATCAAAAAAATTTAAACTTCCGTGGGCTCCTAACCGTGAGGGCGGTTAATCTTGTTATGCCTATAATGTTCAGTTTACAGTAAAACATCGTGTTTGTTTTGTATGGCCTACGGTAATTAGAAATAATTATTCGTGATGTTCTACATATTATTCAAGCTGAAGAGATGTATAGTAGGCGGATATTATATATACAGTTTAAATGTCATTCGAGACGTTTACAATTAAGTACGGTTGTAGATCAAGATTACTGATATTTTAAGGTTTGTTATAAATTAGTCATGTTGTATAGTATATATTACATTTTTTTATGTAGTTTTTTCTTATTATATGTATATAGAAAACAATATTTATGTAACAGATTTTAAAGTAATTTTGGTCGAAGTACATCATAGTAAAATATTTCGATTGTGCAATGTTAATAACATAAAGTTACGTAAGATCCGTCAGTTATCATTATTTTTATTTTTATTAAAATACAAATATAAAAATCATACATTAATAAAGCATTTGTCCTTAATAACAACAAAAACTTATTTATCAATTTGAAAACAACAATTACTAATCAATAATTTCTTGCCTTCCATACTGCAAAACCTGTAACAAATGCTATATCGGCCACACTAAACAATATTTAAAGAAACGACATAACCACCACTACGCTGTTTCAGATAATATAACAGCTTGATTTCGAAAATATTAAGATTTTCAAAATGGAATCTAATAACAGAAAACATGACAAATGATTATAACGTCTCCTTCGTTTTCCCCCATCACCCACCGTTTTTGGGGGAGGCCCCCTCCACCTATTTTTATCATTTTTCGATATTTGGAGGAATTTTTTGCAATTTTGTTCACTTTTTTTCCACATATTCCAGCTTCCAGCCCCGCTCATCCTCCTCCAAACACCCTCAAATAATAAAAATATACAGCAGGAATATATAGCAACAATAATAAAAATATAAGCTATATAATATAAAAAACGATTCGATGGCCCAGTGGTTAGGCGGCTGACTATTGTTGGATAGGACGATAGGAGGTTCAATTCTCTGGAGGGACAACATTTTTTCAGATCATCCCGATCGATTGCCATTCGCTGTTGGGAGCAAAGTTATTATGATTATCATAAAAGGCGATATGATGCTGTCACAAGGCCATTTAAACACATATTACACACTAAAATACACCGCAAGAGTTGCAGTGATAGCCAGACAAGTAATACAGCTTACGGAGTCACTGCAACGGGCTTCACAAAATACTGCTGCTTCCTATGTGGATGGGTCAGCACCCACCACCATAAAAAAAAAAAAAATATTGCTATAGTTCGGAAGATTCACTGTCCCAGTTGCATACTCTGTGGATACGAAAATGGCGTTCTCAACAAGATCAGCCGAATCCTTGATAAAATCATTATTATGATTATAATTGGAAAGTTTGCGCTTTTAAAAGTTGTTACTAACGGGCCTGCAATCGGGCTTCACAAAATTACTGCAGTTCCTATGTGATGGGTCAACCCCAAGACATTACATCGTACGGAACTGGCCTCTGCGAGAAAGTTTTACATCCTCATAAGAAAAATGTCGCTCATGATCCTCTGGTCCCGAAGGAAAATATTTTCTAAGAAGGCTAAGATCAAGGAAAAAGTTTTCGTGGGCCTCCAGATTAGACAACTTTTCCAAGATTAGAGGTTTACTGATCACCTGAATCTCAAAGAAAAATGAGCTTTGCCTGCATTTCAAAACGTGTGTAAGAACTTTTGGGTAGCAATAAAAGTGATGATTATGTCGATCATGTCGAGGAATTGCTAGCAACGTACAAGGACATGGGGTGTAACATGGACATTCACTCACACCTGAAAATCTAAAACACGAGGAACGGTTCCATCAAGACATTGCAAAGTTTCCTTTTTCAGGGAAGTGAAATGCGAGCATGTTGGCAGACTACTGCTGGTTTTTGGTACGAGAAACTTCTACCTCAGGGTAAAAAAGGAAAGCAATCACCAAATTAAGTTAGTTATCTTATTTATTAATCTTTAATTTAATATTTTACTGTACAGTGAATCTTCCGAACAGTAACTATATATTTTTATTATTGTTGCTATATATTGATGCTGTATATTAGGGGATGTTTGGGGGGAGGATGAGGGGAGCTGGAAGCTGGAATATATAGAAAAAATTGCGAAAAGCACGGAAAAGTCGACCTTTTTTTAATGATTTTTTGACAATTTAAGGGGATAAATTCATGCACTAATCTACCTCCTTGCTACGACTGTTCATGGTTTCCCCAAAGAATTGTAAAAACTAATATAATCCTTTTCATCCCACCAAATATGCAAAAATTATAAAAATAGGTGGATGGAGGCCTACCCCGAAAACGGTGAGTGATGGAGGAAAACGGAGGTCATATTCGGATTCAGGAGGTCATTTTACGTTAAAATAGGTTTTCACGTATAATGTACGCAAAACGAGAGTCAACTTTTTTTTCTAAAAAATATATTTTTTTTTAATTTTTATAAGAGAATTTCCTAACGATTCCAATAATTTTATATCAATTATTATTCTAAAAACTTGAACGAAACGAATTTAAAAAAAAGAAAAATATTCAAATAAACTATCTATATAAACACCTTCAAATTAATACTTAGTTGTGAAACCTTTATTATCTAAAACTTCCTTACAGCGTCGCTCCATGAAGTTGACCAAGTGTTCACAACATTCATTTGGTATTTTTGCACAGGAATCCTGTACTATCGCCCAAAGCTCACGGTTCTTGCTTGATTTTTTCATCCTGACTTCTTTTTTAATATCTCCCCACAGATTCTCTATAGAATTGAGGTCAGTTGACTGTGCCGGCCAAGACATAACATCAATTCCTTTGACCCGAAACCACTCCTTAGCTGCTCGACTTGCATGTTTCGGGTCATTGTAGTAGTACCACCAAAGAGAACAAATTTACTTTCGTCTGTCCATAAGACCTATATATTGCGCCATTTCTCAACCGGCCAATCTAAATGGTTTTTGGCACATTCAATGCGATTACTGATGTTTTTTTTTTTTTTTTGTTAAAAGAGGAACTTTGCTGCAATTTGAGTTGCCTTTGAATCTCGAAAGAAGACGCAGACGGATTAATTTTGCTATAACGGACAAGCTACCATTGGTGTAGTACAACCCAGAAGATTTTGTATCTCAACATGCGTTTTACCTTCTGCTCTCAATATTCTTATAAGATTACGTTTCTCTTCTGTATAATGTTTTCTCTTTCCCACATTAAATTTTCGATTGAAAATATTAGCTTTTTTATTTATTCCAAGAAATAATTATAATAATACTTATATTTCTATTTGAAACAAAAATCAGTTTAATGCGAACCTCCTGAATATTTATACCTTTTTTTATTTTTACTAGGTACATTGCGCATGCGCACAACTTAATAATTGTTCTGTTTGATATACTTATATCGGTAGTTCTTTTAAGCGGCAGGGAATTCAATTCGGACATAGTAACAAACACAAAATTTCAATTGTATGTTGTTATGGTATGTACTATTATTATTTTGAACACAACTGTAGATACATTTAATTGATTTAAACAAAATATGGCTCTCAATAAATTGTACAAGGACTCAATTCGACAAGGTTTTTGGAAGTGTTGGTACAAAATCAGATTCTCTAATACAGGATTGTTCGTCATTTTCTTTAAATTTTATCGTCTGACAATTCCTTTGTAAAAAAGAACTGTGTAACCTTCATTCTTTACTTCTAACACCTTGGCTACATATAATATGAAACAACTCACTTTTTTCCCAAGTTTAAGTTTATCATTATCCTTATATTCTAATAAGCTTTCATGTCAGCCTTCTTCACTTTCTTCCAAAGAAAACGCATTACAATTAACAAAATCATCGCTAGAAGAGTCGTAATTAACTGCTTATGGTCTTGATTTTCCTTTTCAAATTGCTTCGATGGTATAGCCCAATAAACCCATTTATTTAAAAAATTCGGTGTAACAGGATAAAAAAATTGTAAACGAAATAGCTCAAAAGGAGATTATGTCTATTGTTCAAGAGAGAAGACAAGTAGAAGCAGGTGTACTAACGAACTTAGAGTTATTTTACATTCCCAGTAATATAGAAATAAAATATCCCTGCCCCAATTACAAGATTATAAAAGAACCATGACAATAACGGTGCATGCTTGTACTGTAATGAACTATATTCCATATCCCATCGAAGATAGGTTTAATTGCTTAATAATGCTTAAAACGGCATTACTCCAACTGTGCAGGGCTAAATGCAAGTACATACTAAAAATTTCATTTGTGTCGGTAAATTTAACGATAACAATTTAGACCCTATGTCATGTATAATGTTTACATATGTACCGGGTGTTCCACAAAAATTTCCAAAGGCTGTAATGTCTTCATTTATCATCTGATTTTAATGATCTATATATAAAACTGTAGGGTTTCGTAAAGACTGAAACAGCAATGCAAATTATCTGTTTGTCAGATATAATTCGTAGAAACGTAATTCATTTTTTTTTTCAAATGGCACTAATATAGGATTTTTATAAAAGAACATTTTCTAACGATTCGAATAATGTCATGAAAACATACACTTAAATAAGGAATAATGCAAGAAAAAGACAAATTTTTGCAAATTTTTATATGGCAAAACTAACAGTAGGTCATGAATTGGATTACGCAATTAAACAATCACAGCGTCTTTTTTTTAATCATAATTATGAAAAATACAGACAATAAAATAAACACTTGTTGTTTAGAACAGACAAAATAATCAAATGAAAAAATCCAAAACACTATCCTATAAATACTGCTCGAATTGGGCACCATTTTGACCAATGCATAATCTGCACCTCCTTCCTACAGAAACAGCTGCATTTAATATGTTGTTGGGCAGTATTTGTCGAAACGCATTAACTATTCTATTTCGTAAGTCATCTACGTTTTCCAGGTGTGTTACATTAACAATTTCTATTATTTCATTCCATAAAAAGAAGTCTAAAGGAGAAAGGTCTGGTGATCGGGCGTGCCATCTAATTGGTCCGTAAGTGCCTATCCACCTTCGATCAAACTGTCTATTTAGAAATTGTGTTAGTTTTGCCATATAAAAATTTGCAAAAACTTATATTTTTCTTGCATTATTCCTTATTTAAGTGTATGTTTTCATGACATTAGAGAGTTATTGCAAACACGAAATAAGTGCCAACTTTAATTAAGGATTCATTAATAAAGGACTTAATGGTTGGAATAATAAAGAGAGTTATTGCAACCGCGCCATTTTTAATGAGAGTTCCTTTAAATTGACAGTTGCGTTTGAGGTTAGGTTTACATGCAATTTAACTGTTTGAATTTTTCACCTTTTCGTAAAGTGCTAATGGAAGAGCAGTTACAGGTGATTTTACGTTTCTATCTCGCGTAAGAGTCACTTAACCTCAACTATGCAAAATGGTAGGTTCTGCTGTCAAAATAAAGGTAACTTTAAATAAAGTTCCGAGTTCCCTTATTTAAATTAAATACAGGCGGCCTGTATTTTAATAACGGCATACCTTTAAATTTTAATGAAATGCGCAAGCGCACTTGTCAAAATAAAGGAATCTTTTAATAAAGGATTCCTTAAAGTAGTTTGCAATAACTTTCTATTATTCGAATCGCTACAAAACGTTCTTTTATAAAAATCAAAAAAAAATATATAGTGCAATTTGAAAAAAAAAAGTTGAATTACGTTTCTCGCGAATTATATCTGATAAACAGATAATTTGCATTGCTGTTTGTAGTCTTTCCGAAACCCTACAGTTTCAGATGTAGATCATTAAAATCAGATGATAAATAAAGACATTACAGCCTTTGGAAATTTTTGTGGAACACCCGGTATATAGTTAAATATTCTAGTAATTTTGTGGCCTACAAATAAAGTGAACGGTCTCAACTCTCTTCCCAGCGATAACGTAATATTTCAAAGAGACTCGTCGGTAATTTCATAGTCACGTTTAACTTATCTGTGCGCAAGTTTGCAAGACAGTACAAAAACAAAATTTAAAGAAACGTCCGCTCTTCAGGTAAAATTGTTAGCGGTTGAGGAAGAGAGGTCACGCTTCCACTTACTAAGGAATTTTAATCTTCTTATATTCTAGATAATATTTTCTTACATAGTCCGTAGATCGAAAATTTCTATCGCACATGACTGAAGCTGTTATATAAATTACGTGAAGTAATGATAAATAGTAAATCTGTATCGTCTCTTATTATGAAAGATCTCTTAGAACGTTAATAATCCATCTATGGCTTGATATTTTTCTTATAAAATGACGTTAATGATGAAAATAGATCTGTTAGAGGAACATTGTTGGCGATATTTATCTCGCCATTTATATTGCTCTTAAACTTTCGCAAAATTTATTGGTTTCATCACATTATTAATTTAACCTTGGCATTCGGTAAGGATTCTCCGTTATATTTAAATGGGAATATGACAACATTTTACAGAATATATCAAGATATTTATGCATTCCACCAACCTATAACATATGCCGATCTGCTTAACGGTTTTCGGTCATTAAGAAGCAGAGAAAATCTCTTAAATGATATAAAAAAAGAAATACCGACAAGTTTACTTCTAAAACTACGTAATAATATGCAATATCGTGAAATATGGCTTCCGTGGTATGTATAACGCCATCTAGTACGGTATATTGCTCTACTTCTTCCTCTTATTAATGAGTTTTAAATTAATTAGACGAGATTTTCTGCTTTAAATTTTGCGTAGTAGCAAAGCACATTTTGATTATTTAAATATTTACAGCATGTCAGACGTAAGATATGTCTGTAAACTGTATTTTACTTAACAATAAGCGTGCGTGTCGTGGAAGGATGGATTATAGTAGAACTCGTTGAAGTAAATTAATTAAATGATTAATTAGAGGAAGGTACCGTTGTATTTCTTTAAAATATATTAGTGTTAGCAAGAATGGAAATTGACTATATGTATGATACATTTTTCTCGGCAAAATCAAATTTTTAGGAGAATTTGTGGTTAAAATTATATTTTGTTTGTATATGTACTTTGCAAAATATATAAAACTTTATAAGTAGGTTTCTTTCATCCGTTCATGTCTTTTCTTGTGCAAATATTTATTTGTAAATATGTTAATACGGATAAGGAAAGAGAAAGTGCCAAATGAAGCTAAAAGTTTACCACTTTGGCAGAAAAATAAGATTGGTCCACCAGAGCCAAGAAAGTTCGTCTAGTGCAATAAGAGCTTTTATTATTTTTGATATCTTTATTCTCAATGATGTTTGTTTACTTTATGTCAAAAGTTAGTTCTACAGTAACATTAGATATTTTTTGCAAATCAAATTTGTGCTATATACAGGGTCATTCACGGAACTGGTTCGTTAGAACATTTTGATGTTCTTGAAATTCAACATTTCTGAAAACTTGTAGTTATAATTGATATTACATATATGGACTCATCAGCAAAATTATTTCCGCCATTGTAGCACTTCCGGTTTTGTCGGAAGTTGGCGTCAACTTTCTTAATTTAAATAGCATGGTATATTTTTTATGAATTTTTTGTGTCGAGTATACAATTCTGCTTCAAAACTTACTAAGGTACCCTATGTCAAAAATCAGTCGTTTTTGAATTATTCAATTTGTTTCAAATATAGGGCCAATTGCAACGTCCCAAAATTTTTCAACAACAAGTTTTTAGAAATGTTGAATTTCAAGAACATCAAACTGTTCTAACGAACCAGTGCCGTGAATGATCCTGTATATGTACATATACAGTGTGGTTCATTTTAAATATAAGTCTGATTAACTATGATTAAAATAAAAGCTGTTGTTTCAAATTAAATCATAGTAAGCTTTCAGACAGAGCAAAAAGTTATTCCCTAATGCACCGAAGGACTCCAAATAGGAAGAAATTTTGATTTTGTAATTTTTCTACATTTCTGTGTAAATTTGTCGAGTTCTTATGTCAAATATCAAGTGTGCAATCACTTACCTAGGTGTTTTCATGCTTCGTCATTTTCTAGTTGAATCGATTACTTTTTCAAAAGCACCAGAATCAATAATACCTGGATTTATCATCTTGGAAAACTGACGCCCATGTCTGCATACATTTTAACTGTTATTGTTAATTAAAACATGGGTTTTATTGTTAGCTAAATCTGTATTTTTGAGAAACAAAACGCAATGCGTTTATAACTAACATTTCTTGGAATTTTCATCTTCGCTTTCTGAAGATTCTACAGCAACATTTCCATTTTTGTTTTATAAACAGTCGGTAAAAATGTCTTTGTTACAGTTTTCTCTGAAGAATTTTTGCGATTTATCTTGGAGGTATAATCGAAAATATTTATTGGGTGCTTTTGCCACCTCTTTGCGCAACTATCCAATATGAAACAAAGCATTTTTTATTATAGTTGCTTCATAAATAAGAATGTTGTAAGTCATTGGTAACAACGGTCAATATATGACCCAGCAGCATCTAATACGGAAACTGTAATCCATACAATAGGTTGATCGTCTATTACATTGGAAACAAATGTTGGCTCTTCAAAAAATCTGCAACTCGTGTTTCCATCTTTTGTGTTTGGTTTTTTTAGCGTAGCCAATTTTTATTGGTATTTCTAATTACTTCATACTATCGCCCAGTAAAGTCAGCTTCAATGAAAATTTTCAGTGCTTGTAATAGAAAATGCTTTTTAATCTTTTGTTGATTTCTTTAAATATATATATCTGAAGCATCTCGTTCTCCAGTTTTCTGCGACGACACCTGAGCAGTAGGAACGATTGCTTACCTATCTGAAGTCGGTCAAATATCGTCAGTTCTCCTCCTTTTAGTTCTTTTAGTTAGCACTCCGAACGATTTAGTGGTCGGTCTTACTTGTTATGGACTTTGAACAACTTTTATTTGTTTAGGACCCCTTGGACCACAAAAGTTTTTAAGGAATTTCAATTTTTTAGATTAATTGAGAATCAAACAATCGAAAAAATATTTAAGGGTTTTTACTTCCAAGGATCCCAAAACGCAAATAAATTCTTTGAAAGTTATCAAATATTTATCCTAATTTTTCTATTGTCTTTGTTAAAAAAAATTGAAATACTGGTGTAGTATTTATTCATGAGTTTCCACAGTTATTTTTTTGATTTCGTACTAGTCAAGACTCCAAGCTTTCGATTGTAATAAGAATAATTATTATAGGATGTTACTTGGAAGTGTGAAAAATTCTTTAATAAACACTATAGTAGAAAGTATTTTAAATTGTGTGCCTTTCAATACACTAAAATTAACTTTATAAATAAAGCTATAGAATATTTGCAAGCTTTTAGAAAATAAATAACAAAAACAATTTTTTTTTTATCTTAAATTTTTAATTCTATTGTGAAACAGTATTGTTGGTTATATAATAGTACATACATCCATTTAGAAAAAAAAACTCCTAAAGAGAAAATCGTAGAAACTGCTTATACAGTCTGTTTCATAAGTTTTCTCTTTCGATATGTTGGAAGAAACGATATAAGTGTTGATATAAAACTGCTGTACAAAGTTTAGTCCCCGTTGTCTTGAAAAAAATTTACTGGATTAGTGCAGATACATCAACTAAAATTTGTAATGTATTTTGGGGAATACCTATGATCTTGACAGATATGGATTTTCGAACAGATTCTACATGTAGGGGACATACTTTCAATTCTTCACCTATTCACAAAGTGGCAAAGAAGGCAAAAGTAGCTTTATCGGCTGGGAAAGTAATGACGACTGTTTTTACGATAGTCATAGAGTTATCTTAATCGGTTATCTTCAAACAGCAAAAGCCATTACAAGAGCATAGTATGCACCATTAGTTGACAAGCTAATAGGTGCGTTCAAGCAACACAACAGTTGACGTAAACGAGAAACATGTTTCTGGTGTGGTGGAAATCAACGCCTTTTCTTTATTACTATACTTGCAAGGGCGACATCTAGCAACAGCATTGGGTGATATACTAAAAGTCTTAACAGATAAGTCGATAATAGATAACGTTGTGCTGCAAGAATTATTAAAAGATGACACGAACTGGAATGCACTCCAGATTGTTGTCGAAAACCTAGAAGCCGGAATAAATGTCATTCCTAACCGAGAGAAACCAACATACAATGAAAATTATGTAGTCCTCGCCATTCCTTTACACCGTTACACGTTATTTAGAATTTAAGAGTCACTTCCTAATGTCTGTTATTTTCTTTTTTTACGAATTGCCTTTAATTAGTTTTCTTCTTCTATTGCTAATTGACGTTTTCGAAAGACCTTCATGAATCCTGAGTCTGAGGTGCTGCTACATGAAAAAGTTGGAGTAATTTTCAACAAGTTTACATCTGATGGGCCTGGTACAGCATCTGATTGACCTGGTACAGTAATTGTTGATATCAGTGTTAGTGTCTTTATTCTTTTATTATTGTTTTCAATTTTTTTTAGTCTAAACGAACACCATTCGTATTGCCATGCTCTCCTTCTCTTAATGATTTCGCAATGTTTTTCCTCGATGTTTTTTTGTAACTTTTGGATTTCATAAGTCTTGTAGATGATTTTCGTATTCGTTTAGCAATACTACAGTGGCAGTGTCGGGCGGGGTTGGGTTAATTAAAAATTTAGCATTCAACGTCTTCCAAGTGTGATTGTGTAATGGTTCACTACTCCAAAACAGATGTGGATGTGAGGTTAGTTTTAGTTAACAAGTCAACACAGAATTTTTCTGGTGCAATTGTTGAGTAACTGTTGGAATTAACCGGAATTTATTGTGTACCGTTCAGAGGAATCAACAACTCTACACACTAAACTGTTGTGTCGCCTGAACGCGCCCAATGGCACAAATTGCTGAAAAACAGCCACATTTGCAGGGGAAAAATGTTTCACCAAGACAATGCACCTTTTCACATCTCAGTGGTTGCCATGGTGCAAATCAATGAATTACGGTTTGAACTGCTTAATCATCTTCCTTACTCACCAGATCTAGCCCCAAGCAACTTCTTTTTGCTCCCTAATCTAAAAATTGTGCTGAGAGAACAAAGATTTTTACCAAATGAGGAGGCCATCACCTTCGTAAACAGTTATTTTGCAGAAATACACGCCGAATACTATTAGGACGTGTTGAAGAGATGGAAGCATCTCTGAGAGAACTGTGTACACTTACAAGGAGACTATGTAGAAAAAATAAAATATCTTTGTGCTAGGTCGAAAACTTGCCAGACTAGCCTCGTATATATGTATATATCCTTAACTTTATTTTGTTTGATTTTCATTAAAGAAAAGTGTACTGTTGTAAATACCACCAAGTACTTTTACTGTCCGTTCTGCAGCTGCTGAAGTCTACACTGCGTTGTTTATTTGTTTGTATTATAACCAATTAAGAAATTCTCCAGTAATCTACAATTTATTAGAATGTTTATGAGATCTAAATACGATTATTATTGCCTTCAGGAATCTGAATGGCATTTTCATTACCTACACGCTTGAAAACGAATAATTATACTGCACGTCATATCATAATCTGTATTATTGCGCTAAACGTTTGCTAGTATAACTTTAAATACAATATCGATTAAGAGAAGTGTGTTAGAACTGTATTTCTCGTGTCATTAATTTTGTACTGACATTAAGAGCATCCTGCCATCTGCTTAATACGTTTCTTCTCATATTAGAAGCTGCACAGAAAGCTGAGTAAAACCTAAGAAAGAAGTAATTTAGTTACTGCATAATGGAAAATCAACATATACAATGAGTCGATAGACTTCCATATGTTTAACAATTCTTATCGGTCATACTACATTCAGTTCTGATCAAGCATAGTTAATATATTTAACGAAATAGAAATGGGACACTATTGAATAGCAAAAGACTTTTACTTTTTTTTTCCTTATTGATTTTTAGCGGTTAGATCAATTACCCTATACTCTGGTCGAGTTGATATTCACGAATTTACGACGTTATTAAGCTCCATATTTTGAATTCTCAGTAAATTTTCAAGTAATTGAAAAATGATTACTAAAGTCCCTCTGATGAGATGTGAATGTACAATGAAAAAGGACAGAGACCAACTAAAATGAGTTCAGAACGTTACGACGACGGTTCAGAAGAGCAGGTGTTGAATCTATTTACGAAATGATAAGGTTGGCGCGCATCATTTTGTAAAATTAACCATAATCTCGCGAGCTTCTGGTTTTAAATCGGTTTTGTCTCGGCTACGAGGCATCCATATGCGTAAATTCCGATAAGAATAAATTTTACCTTTAATTAAATTTTAGACATCGTATTATATTTAGTGGTGGTAATATTTTCGTTTATTACATATTAAATGAGCTTTGAAAGTATATTGAATTTATATTCATAAGAGAATGTATTCTGGTTATATGCGGGTTACGTTTTTATCGCAGCATATAATACCTTAAATATAATATAAAAGGAAGAGTGTCAGAAGAGAAATGTGGTTGTTACCAGCCTTTTCTTTGATGGTACAGTGTTTTTTTTTGATTACCAGAATTGTTCTGGGTCGTATTGCGGTGGACCTCTTCGTTGTCAAGATAAACTTCGGAAAGAGAAGTTAGACTTTGTGGAGGGAGGATGCGAAGGTTCTCTTGTTGAGATAGTTCTCTATTATATCATAAATCACCATTGAAAAACGTAGCTGGATCAGTTTGACGACAATGCCCATACTGAATCGAACGCTTTTTTGGTGTCTAATGTCAAAATGGCCGTGTATTGTAACCTTCGATGATGTCAACTACAATTCTGATGGTTTCGATGGATTCTCGATTTTTGTAAACTAAATTTTTAATATGACCCCACCCGAAAAAGTCAAGAGGGGCCATATCGGGAGACCTACCTGGCCATTCAATGGTTCCCCTCCATCCTATCCATCTGCCAAGAAACGTTTGATTTAGAAATTTCCGTACTTCCATCGCAAAATGCGGAGGTGCCCCATCCTGCTGAAACCAGATGTGTTCTGCTATTAAATTTAGATCATTATCGTTCGGAAATAATCGAATAAGGTCTGGAACTATTGATTCTTGCAAAAGTGCCAAATATCGAGCAGAGTTTAAATTTCCATTTATAAAATACGGTCCTATGACATGCTCACCAATAATACGACACCAAATATTGACTTTCTGCGGTCGTTGGGTGTGAATTTGTTCCATCCAATGTGGATTTTCATCTAACCAGTACCTACAGTTGTGCCGCTTGACATGCCCATTCAAACAAAAAGTGCATTCATCAGAAAACACAATATTTTTTACAAAATTACAATTTTGCCCCAATTTATCCTTAATAACTTCACAGAACTCAATTCTGCGATCAAAATCATCTTCACCTAACGCCTGTAGTAAATGGATCTTAAAGGAACGACATTTTTCTGGTTTGACAATCTCTATATGTATCGAAAAGTCATATTATTGCATTTAATTTTTTAGAGAATTTTGCAATTTTCTGTTATTATATCAAAAAGCGCGCTCTAGCGGCATCACTAAGAAATAGACATATCACAGGTAAGATAGGTTTGATGGAACAGTAAATGCTTTTTTCAATGAGACCGAGTTTGTTAAAATCAGTTCTATCGTTTAGGAGTTACAGATGTTTATTTAAAAAACATTTAATTACCCCCCACCACTTTACTTTAATAGATACGTCAAAAAGTGTTAAACAAAAATTACTCGAGTAAAGCTTAGCTTTAAAAAGCATATATTTTTTGGTAACATTTACTGGGTGGATTTCAGTGAAAAATCACTTTAAAGGGTTAAGATGCCGGTTACGCCCTCTGGCGACCATCTTGAAAATCTGAGAATATTTTCCACGGTCTTCTTTTGACCACTTTAGTATTAAAAATTTTTACCGCAAGTCTCTACGACGAATAGTTTCAGAAATACAACACTTTGCATTCTTATCTGACCACCCTGTACATATATTATAAAACATGTTGATTCGTTGTACGCAAGTTCTTTTGGTATTGATGTTGTTGCTTGCTTAAACAGTTTCAATTCCATATCTACTTTTTCCTTAACGCCATCTACCAATTCAGTTTTTCAGCTTTTAGGGCTGATTCTTTAGGTTATCATGATCATATAGACACATCAAAAAAAATCATAATTAGAGTAGGCTATGTGAAAGGATTGTTACTTTAGCCACTTTCACATAATGACATTTATTCCTTGACATTTAATTTGAGGTTATAAATTTGATTACAATAAAATGTCAAATAATAAATGTCATTATGTGGTAGTGGCTAAAGCAACGATCAAAAGCATTTTCATAGCCTACACCAATTATGTTTTTTTTTCGATGGCACGTTAGAAGTTTCAATTAATAACCGTCCAAACTGGCTGTGTTTTAAAGTTATAGGATATTTAACAAAAGTACGAAAAGCTAATATATTTAATAAACAAAATACATTTGTCTCAAATTATTGACGCCTGAGTTAAAAATGTGGAGGATTTAAGTCAGCTTCCAGACTTAAGCGGCCCCAACTTATTGATCGAATGACTACTGTTTGACTGTTGATGGTTGTGATCAATTTGTTCATATAAAAATAGATTGTGGTAAAGCCAATTGAAGCAAAATCGTTGAAATTATGATACAACAAGAATTTGGAAAATTCAATCATAATAGACATTATGAAACAAAAAAAAACTTGCGAAAATACTATTCAGCATGAAACTTTACAATAGAATCGTCTAATTTCGAGCCAATTTCAAAACTATATATCAAAATGTTTTCTTTTTCGCCAACCATGTCGCAAATTGACAGATTATATCTCTAAATATCGAGCAAAAAGTAGTATTTAGCTAGTTGCAGCTCTAGTTTCGCCAAGAAAACGCTTGACGTCATTTCCTCTCACATTTAATGCTCTGACTCGACTGGCATCACACGTCAAAACAGCGCATTTTCTGCCTTTATGACACAATAATATACTAGTTTTAACATACAGTCCGTAACACAAGAGGGTACGCATTGTATTAACCTCGAAATAATATCTAGAAAAAGTAAAACATATACTACCTAAAACATCTTTGAAAACACTATTACCTATTACCTAGTAGAGAGTCCAGTCACCATTACTGTCTTGTATTGCCTGGCAGCGTCTCGGTATGCTTTCGATCAACTTTTAAGCACAATCAATGTTTAGGGAACGCACGTTGTCCTCACAGCTTCTGCTTTAACAAGGCCCGCAAGTAGGTAAACCAAGCGACCACGGGACCAGTCAGTCGACGTGGACACGCTGTATAAGCCGTATTTTGACAGCTAAAACCTGTGTAAAGCCACCAAATTGTCATAATTATGACAGTTTGTGTTAGCTGTCAAAATACGGCTTATACAGCGTGTCCACGTCGAGTGACTGGTCCCGTGGTCGCTTAGTTTACCTACTCCCGCACGTTTTCAATCGGATTTGCATCCGGGAATTATGAAGGTCACTCCAATACTTCCATAGGATTATCTGTTTTCCATAAAGTGCAACGTCGATTACGATGTTTGGGATCGTTATCTTCTTGAAGAATCCAAAGAGATCTGTCGTTGCCAAACCATTGTTGGGCAGACGATAATAGATATTTCTGATAAGTTTTAAATTATCAGTAAAAACACACAACTTTCCAAAATAGTGCGCACTAAAACGTCCCCACACATGCACTTTCAGAGGGTGTTTAACACTTCTTTCGACAGTGGGTCTGCCACGGATTGACCATGTTTTCTTGGGCGGAACAAATGCCCAAAATGACGCCTCATCAGTGAAAATTACATTGTCCCAATTGTGGTTACAATTTTCCCGTGCCCACGTTAATCGCTTCTTAATATGATTTTCTCCTACAAAGTAGTGGTTTAACCCTTACATTTCGCCAGTGGATACCATTCTGTCCACGAAATTACACATACAACTGATTCGAAATTTGAACGCGTAATACACAATACTTGTCTCTTTCACATATTTGCCTGGTTTTCTTGGAAACGCAGCTTAAGAGTAGTTATGGTGCGTACGCTCTTGTGTTACAGACTGTATAATATAATAGTAAGCTATATTATTGCCTTTTAGCAGTCCAAACCTCAACGTTTCTAGATTTTGCGTTTGCCTTCGACTCAATATGGCATTACAGTCTATTTTACAAGATGTGGGGCATCGGTATCTGGCAAATTCTCGGCTCCCAAACCCATAAGTGCGGGTGTCCCGCAAGGCACTCTCTTGGAACCTGATCTTTTTATTTTTTTTATCTCAGACATCCCATACTCTATCCACATAAGGCTGGCAATATACGTGGATGACACTGCGCGTTACACAACATTTTGGAATCACGCGCTCGTCTGCCGAAGCCTTTAGTATTCTGTCGATGAAATTGTTGAGTGGACTCATAAATGGAGGCTCAAAATTAGTCCTTCTAAATATGAGGCTGTTCGCTTCTCACGCAAGCAGAACCCTTCCTTCACCACCATTCTGATAAAGGGTGAACAGCTTCAATGGTGATCATACGTCATATATCTACTCTTGATTCAAAACTACTCGTTAGGCAGCGCTTAAACAGCTTTAAAAGCTTCTTAAGTTTGAAAATAAAACTTCTAATTTATACATTTTTTCTCCAACCAATATTAATCTGTAGTGCCCTGACCTGATCCAGCATTACATAAGTAAAGCGTCTCAACATCCAGCAGAACCGAGTCCTGCGCATGATTCTTGCAGCACCTTAGTTTATCTCTAATGCGCGGTTTCATCAGGACTTAAAATTCCGTTTTGCGGATTTGCGCCGGAACTGGTCGAGAACCTAAATATCTTGGAGAACTGAATCGGGATAAACCTTCTTCTGGAATTGTGACCAAACGCACCCTGGAACTTGCATAGGGAAATCGGTTAAGATCGAGCCACACCATGAGTCCGGCACAAACTCATTCGTTTCCACATGGCTGCAATGGCGATGTCTCTTAAAGCAATAAAGGGCTTAAGAGACTGACTTAGCAATAAATCTAACATCTAATAAACTTTTATAACTATAGCAACCACATTCCATAATTTATAATTTTACACAATTACTATCTTTATAGACGGACACATATGACCTAAGTTTTAATCATTATTACGTAAAAAATCCCATTTCCGTCACAATTGCATTAGAAGTTAGAGTATCTAAATTTATGTATATGTTGTATCTTAATGCACATGAGTACAAGTACACAAACTGAACGGTACTTAATTTACTTTGTAGGCATGATGCTGATATGCTTCGTTATGATTCTCTGCGCCTGTGTGGTCTAATTGAAAATTATTGCTTACAATATTAACGTCCCCATTGTTAAGTCAATAAGTGTATATAAATGTATGTATAATACAAACTTGTATGATATCACCTATGCATGTTTCAGTTTTGAAAAATAAGGTAACCGATGCATGTGTAACACTTATTTATTAGTCATGTTTTCGAAGAACATTTCGTGTTCAGCCGTTTTTGAGATACGAAATTCGATTCCATGGAATTATTAATGACGCATTTGAAAAGGTGTAAAAGTGACTTTAACATTTGAACTGATAGAGTCTTAATATAAGGTTATTTATAAATATATTTTTATATTACAAGAATTTTTGGTTGTTACTATAATAAAAACTTATCCTTACGTATTTAAATCCATAATAGAATTCAATTACATGACTCATATAATGTGCTACGTTTTAAAAGCTTTGAACTCGACTCGATCTATGCAAGCATTTTAATGATATACGTATACGTAAGTATTTTAAACAATATCGCCGTACTAAATTACCTTAAGTGGATACTTAAAAACAGCTCTATTTCTTCTACAAATAATAACTGCATTCACATTACTTCTTTAAGTGTTATGCAGCGTATCTTTCTCATTTGCCTTCAAGTATAATTTATCGAAGCATTCGTCTTTCCTGCTTTAACGAAATAAACAAAATTGTTATCGCCGGGTTTCTCGAGTCTGTCAGGAAATTCATTATAAATCAGGTTGTATACATTTTTTCGGAACAGGTCACCTCTACAAATAAGAAAAATAGATAAGGGATGCTATGCCAACTAGCAAACGATTGAGGATTCAAGGAAGGACGTATACATAGTAATGGGAGAATAGCGTTTTCGATAGCACCTGTTTGAAAATGGCGAACTAAAGGTCCCAGCGTCGAGACAATCTACCTGAGTATGCGTTTCCAAGAAAGTACGTTTTACGGGCTTACTAACTTTTATTATTCGCGGAAAAGAAACACCTGGATAAAAATAAACGTAGAAATAGGCAACAAAATGTGTAACTGTCGAAAATGTTACAGTCGTTGGAGCACTTAAGTTTTGGAAACATAAATATTCTCGTTTCTTAGAATTTATGCATGCGCAACTCGAAAAATTCCATTCATTACTGTTATATAAACTAAATCGACAACAAGAGTAGCCAACACAGGTTATTACGTGCAATTATGACGCGAAAATTGTTTCAACGTTCATTAAGTTTGAATGTAATTTCCTGCACGAAGGGCACGTTTATTTGATGTTATACCTACATGTGTAATTGCACATAATTAAAATTAAAAATTATTTAAATGCAGCTTTATATAAACACTTTATTAGTAAATGCATTCAACCATAAAACAGTGTTTTGATATTTAATGTAGCGGAAAGTAAAAAAATACAGGTTGTTATGTAACGATACCTATTCATCAAAAGAAATAAAATCTAACGTGTGAATGTGAAAGATAAAATGAGAAGCATACTAGTCCTTAATAACTACAACTTCAAATTCTATTATGACATCTGTTTGACACGTGTACGAGGGATAAAGTACAATTATTGAGATTTAATAAATTTAGTTACCCGTGCAAAACAAATTGTTGTTTATTAAATACTGCATTATTTTATCTGTCAATTGCAGTTTAGTTTGTGCAATTGATGTATGAATGTGAGGCAAGTTTAAAATCGACATTTGAGGATCTCGAAAATCATTGCCTACTGTTTATAAATCGTATAAAGGAATTTGAACGAGGTTGCAAGTCGATAGAGTCCAATCAGAAAAGGATTCTGGTCCTCCTTTAACTGCTGTTAACCCGAAAACATTGCTGCGGTGAAGAAGATGGTGGAAGAGGACATTACCTATGCAATGATAGACTTACCAATCTGAAGATTGGATCCTCAGCAAGTGAGATCAATATTGCACGAGCATTTAATTTTTCAAAAAAATTGTAACTCGGTTCGTACCCCACCATCTGACAGATTTACAGGAAGCAGAACATGTTAGAATTTGCCAACAAACTTACGATCGATGGTGAAAAAACAACGAGCAATGAAAAAAGTTATGTACGCAATATTTTTTAGAAGTACGGGTTTGGTGGCCGGAATTAAATTAGAAGATCAGAAGATAGTTACCGCTAAATGGTATGTTGAAAATTGTTTGCCTACTGTGTTCAGTAAAGTACCAAGAAAGGGAATTATGTTACATCATGATAACGTGTCGTCCCATACAGCAGAGACAACTGTTCAGTATTTGGCGAAAAACAAAATCAAAATTATAGAACATCCTCCTTACTCACCGGATTTGACGATGTGTGACTTCTAACTATTTTTGGAGCTCAAAAAACATTTGAGAGGGAAAAGATTCCAGTTAGAAGAAGAGATTGACATTGCCGTTAAATGTTTTTTTTTTTGATAATATCCATAAAGACAGCTGGTTGAACGCTTTTAAACTATGGAAGGAGAGAATGGTTAAGTGCATTATTGTAAATGGCAATTACTTTGAACATATTTAAAATGAAAATTCTAAAATCTTGTATCAATCTTTCTATTCTCAATAGTACCTAAATCGTTCCTGGTTTGTTGCATAATATTGATCTTTAATGGCACCAAAAAAAATCCCTGGTCGACTTGTTGGACAGAAAAGCCGTCCAAATTCCTTTCCACAATCTCTGAGCAAAATCAATCGGGCATCAAGCACTCACGCCTCACTGATGTATTGACTTCTCGATGACTACTTGTGGGTTGTCTGAGCCTATAAGATGGCAATTTTGCTTGCTTAAATGGCTGTCATGATCTAATGTGCTTCATTTTAAAAATTATTTTTTTCTTTTAGCAAACTTGACGTTAATTTCGAGCTACTGTAAAGCCAAAAAGCTGTGTTTTAGCAGAGCTTGTGGTCACTTTTCATCCATTTTTCAGTAAGTTGGATATTGTGAATGAATAATCTAAGGTCTTTAAGTAGATTCTTCCTTAGGTTGGTGCGGCTAATATTGAATTCCTGAGATGAGCACGAAGATAATTTGTGTTATTAATTAGCATGCTAGTTCCACGAATTTTCACCACAGAATTAAAAACAAAACTACAACTACTTATTGAAAATAATATCCAGAGAAGGTTCTCTTTAAATGTTTGGTATGAAATTTTAGATTCTAGATTAATTGGACTATATTTTATTGACAGTAACCTAAAAGTAAAAAAATACCGTACATTACTCGAAGAAATAGTGGACAATCTAGAAGAATTGCCCATTACTCAAATTTACTTGGATGCTACTTACATGGAGCTGCTCCACATAATGCTCTAATAAATACACAATTTCTAAATAGACAGTTTGATCGAAGGTGGATAGGCCCCATCACCAGACCTTTCTCCTTTAGACTTCTTTTTATGGAATGAAATAAGAAAAATTGTTTGTGTAACACAACTCGAAAACGTAGATGACTTACGAAATAGAATAGTTAATGCGTTTCGACAAATAACGCCCAACAACATATTAAATGCAGCTGTTTTTGTAGGAAGGAGGTGCAGATTATGCATTGGTCAAAGTGGTGCCCAATTGGAGTAGAATTCATAGGATAGTGTTTTGGATTTTTTCATTTGATTATTTTGTCTGATCTAAACAACAAAAGTGTTTATTTTATTGTCTGTATTTTTCATAATTATGATTAAAAAAGACGCTGTGA
This sequence comes from Holotrichia oblita, assembly GCA_023690525.1. Lineage (NCBI taxonomy): Eukaryota > Metazoa > Arthropoda > Insecta > Coleoptera > Scarabaeidae > Holotrichia > Holotrichia oblita. The sequence continues at coordinate 20,388,547 of CM043018.1, read as the reverse complement.
TTGTTTAATTGCGTACTCTAATTCATGACCTACTGTTAGTTTTGCCATATAAAAATTTGCAAAAACTTTTCTTTTTCTTGCATTATTCCTTATTTAAGTGTATATTTTCATGACATTATTCGAATCGTTAGAAAATGTTCTTTTATAAAAATCAAAAAAATATATTTAGTGCAATTTGAAAATAAAAGTTGAATTACCTACGTTTCTCGCGAATTATATCTGAAAACAGATAATTTGCATTGCTGTTTGTAATCTTTACGAAACCCTACAGTTTCATATATAAATCATTAAAATCCGATGATAAATAAAGACATTATAGCCTTTGGAAATTTTTGTGGAACACCCCGTATATACTAGTTGTTTTATACTATTTTGAAAAAAATTGGGCCTTGTAAGATCAACTATGTAGACGCTTCCTCTGCATACAGAGTTCTCATTAATTAATATGTCATTGTCGTAGCAAATAGCAAATTTTTTCGTTTTATTGTTTTGCTTGATATTTAATAACTATATAACTGTAGATTGGTTAGTTGTGCATTAACGATAAAGCCGATAATTTGAATAATATATCAACAGCGGGAAAAATCGTTTTCAAACAAATCGACCATTTGTGTATAGATAGCGTTTTATACATTGATTCAACAAAAAAATGGTAAATCCAAGAACAATTTTCGTTTAAATACGGCGAAGAGGTTTTTTTGTTGAATCAATGATTGAATTTTTCTGAGTGTGTCGGATCTATATATAATCTTTTTTAACTTTTTAACAATTATAATCAAACAAAACCTTATTTAATGATCTTTGCGAAAAATTCAAAGACCAGAACAATCTAGAAGGAGAGGCTAAAATAACTGAAAAGTTGCTGTGATGTCAACGACTGTAGGCTCTTAAGATATAGATAGATATTTCGAAGGTTCATGCGGACCTTCATTATCAACCGAATATAAGTAATGAAGGTCCATGAACCTTTGAGACACGTGTCCCGAATTAATTAGTTAAGCGTTGTAGTGCTTGGTGTTACCGATTACTATCTCTAAACCACTAAATTCTGTCATGTTTCTGTAGTGGATCTTTCAGTATGCTAAGTGAACAGAAAGAATGGAGCCCATGGGATTACATTTTAATAACAAAACATAAGTTATTAACAGTAATTAACAAAGCTATAATAATTGAGTAAATATTTTTTCAATTCCAAAAAACTAGTACATGCTTTGCGCATTAAAACATAAAGGTCTTTGGCAGAAATCTTTATCTCGAACATTCTTGCAGAAAAAGTATCTAACGTATTTATTAACGCATTAAAATATTATCAATAAAATGTTAAAGGTCTTTGGAAAAATATTCTTTTTTAATGGAACTTCCTTTATTCCCCTTCACGGTTTCGTTTACGTAGACTATAAGATTTGTACAGTTTTTTTTATTTTAATCGAATTTATATATTGTTATGTCCAGTATTCAGTTCCAAATTTAAAAAAATACTATACGTGCAGCGTATACAATAACTATATTATTTAGCGTAGAAACTACCTGAGGAGTGAAACTTCGAAAAATCCGTTTTTAATTGACGTCGACAATATCAAATCAAAGTACCCTCCCCAATAATTTCCAATAATTTTATAGCTTTAAATAGTTGGAAAAATTATTAAAGAAAAATAAAATAAAATTACGAGCCTCCAAAAGTGTTTATAATCCAATGACAGGCAATTTTCAATTTTGTTATCAACCTTCTTGGTATTTAATTAAACGAATTATTGTAGAGAATAAATAATTTGTAACTATCAACAATCTTATTTTTGGAAATATTAAGAATTGTTTCGCCTGAAAGAAGTCTTTAAAAGTTTACTTTTTAAAAAAATCAGCCACTCTGTGTATGAATTTGAATCTTGAAAATTGCATCCTGCATTATTCTACGACTTTGTACAAAAAAATATTAATAATATTAATGGATGTCTCCCTGTTATTAAGGCCAATAACTTATGAATGCAAATTTTTTGAAAAGCAATTTGCATCTTCAGTAGGAAACGAACCAGAGCAGAGTCAAGTTGCACTCAATTATACTTATACGATTAGATACTGTAGAAGTTTGATTCATAAGCATTGATAACTGGGATGACAGATTAATAACAATAATTCAAACATTTTATTTTTTATTAATAAATTATGTTTTTGTCTACAATTTACAAAGATCATATTTTCTTGAATGTTCCGTAGTATACAAAAATACTAAAATATACTGTGTTCTATATGTAGAATGAAGATGAAGAGCTAGTGCAAGGAATTATAAAAAAGTAACAAGTAAATTTATAACAGAGGATACTCACTCTTTTTGACACCCATTGTATATAGTACATATAAATGTATTATGTTTTATTTAAGGTTTAAATAACATTTCATTTATTCCTATTTCTTGTTCGCCATTATTATCGTGATATAAGATTTTAAAACTCATATATTAACAAAACTAAAATGATAAAAAACACGACGTATTTCTTACAAAGTACCTATACCTGTAGTTTAAAAATGCATTTCAACTCAGGTGTGCACGATGTACCCGTGCATTGAATCTGTAGTTCGTGGCAAAAGTTGTACGGACTCTCGCAGGAGAGATATTCTTTCGTACAGTCCTGATATTTAACAGTCAGGTAGAAGAATGCCTTGATTACTTGTCAGGTCCATCGGAGGTAAGTATAGAGCGTGCGTTCGTTTAACTTAGCCATTCGTCTCACGCACAATCCTACCTATACTTACTTCTTATGTATACCTGCTTAGTACACCCACTTGTTGTTCACTCTTTGGAAATCCAACCGATAGCCAGTTTCTTAGAGACAGCCATGCATTCACGGCCACAACTATCCTAGTGTATTAGTCCCGGCAGCAGGAAAAATCACCTATTACATGTATTTAGTGCATTGCGCGATTGTGTTTGAACGAGTTCAAATGAACGAACATTACTAACGCGTTCTTTTCGAATATAATCGGTGTCGTTTTGTTTTTTCTCTTTTATCTTCAACGGAAAGCTTTTGTTTGTATGCTGCGCTAAAGAACCGGAATATAATGCTTTATTTTAATAATCGCGTTCAGTGTTGGGAATTTTTAAACTAAAATAGAGAAGTTTGTTTAGTTGAAATGTTTCTAGAAGTGCTAGAAGGAACTGTTTAATTTGTAGAAGTTTATAATGTGCGATTTTATTAACTTGTTACGTTGATTTTATTGTGACATTGGTTCTTATATTACAACTTTTATATTCAAGTTTGTTGTGTGAAGTTCAAAAATGAGGATATTGAAACATTATTGGTAAGATTTCCTTGACAATGAACTGTCGAATTCTGTATTTACTTACTTTTATACCGACATTTCATTTTCATTCATTTATATAATGTGTTACCTATGAATATGACCAACTAAAATAATGTTGAATTTCACGTTCTTATAGTTGTTATTATGTAATGTAGATAGCTCGATAAAATTTTGAACTATAAAATATTGTTCGAAGGTTGACATTTGCGCCAAAAGTTTATGACGTCAAGTTCATAGACTTTCCATACGTTAATCACCAAATTAAAATCTCATATATTTTGTAGGATTTATACAAATAACTCTTGAATTACTTCAGAAATTCTGGTGATTTTAATGATGGTATGTGTAGATAATTATATATAAATACCAAACCTGGGTAATACTAATATTAATATTAGGTCAATCTACCTTATGTAATTATAGTATTTAATTTTGTTAAGATTATAAAATTTAAATGAGGATATACAAACCATCATTATTTCAGCGTTTTTCTACTAATGTTATATCTTAAGTTGACAACTAATTCCTCACTAAAGAAAACATCACCCACTTGCTTGCACTTATTTAATTTGGTTTGAGTTGTGGGGCGATCGTTCATTTTTCTCGAGTTTTGTAAAGTGTAAAATCATCATACAGCAATATAATCTTTTGAACAGAATTTTAAGTTATTTTTGTTGTATGGCAGTTTTCAAATTTCAGGTTATTTCTTTAGGTGTTAAGTTTTCCAGATGAATTTTAGGCAGAATCTAAAAATCAATATCATATTGCAAATAAGCTTAAATTTTATTTCAAGCATCAATCTTACATCTTTCATTCCATCAAAGTATAAACTTACTGATATTAAATCAAATAATCTCCCCAGCTGTTTTCTTTCTTTGTCTTTTCATTCTAAAGACTTCTATTTAGTAGGGTGGGTGGTCAAGGCGTTCAGGTGATCAAGCTGTTCTCTAAAAACGTAGGAGTAAATGATGAAAGAATTCTGTTCTTCAGAAATATTATTTTTAGTTAAAATGTAACACATGACTAATAATGTAGCCATAAACAGAGTTCCTTTATGCTATTTTTTCCCCTTTAATTTGTCGAAAATATTGTGTTAATTAAGCATGTTTCTCTTTTTCTTCTATTTTCAATTCCGTTACTGTTTGGAATTTTGCTCTAAACTACTTGAAACCTTCTTTTAACTTGATATGTGGATGTGGTATTACGATTATGTCTGTATCCATTAATAATATCTGTTAAACTATATTTTGGTGCTTCTATCGTCAAGTTTATACTTATATTAGTAGAAATTTCTGCTTGACGAAATAGATTTTTCAATCACCACTGTTCCAAATAGTCATAAAGTGCATGTATTTTATACAGCCCTGTATGAAGTAGCTATCATCAGAACTGGTCGGTTATATACGAGTACTACCTACATATTTTCTGTACACTATTCTAGTCGTAAAATGGAATGCAGACTTCTATAGTAGACTTGCTAGTCTTTAGCTTGCATAGTCATAGTCATATCCAGTTACAATTGCAGAATTTTGTCAACATAACTGTAATAGCAAAATAAATACCTCAATTATTGATGTATAACAGTGTATCTATTAAATAGAATTTTTTATTCTGGTTTCAACCTTGGAGCATACTCTCTGAATAATATCACAAATATTAGTGTAATTGGCAAGTTTTGCATTTTAGCATTAATTAAATCAAGTCAGATGAAATTTATTCTAGACAAACTAGATGTAGGTACTTCCTATAGTCTTACTTAGTAACAAAGTACCTAATTGAACAATAAGTGCTAAGTAGGTACTTGAAGGACGACAAATATCATGAGATTAGTATTTCAAATACGCAATTAAGTGAGCAAATGGCTATGATTAAAAACAAAATAACAGAATAAAACTTATTTCAATGTGCCAACAAAAAATACTCAGGATTAAGGCCAATTATTCAATGGAAGTGTTGTAAAAATTTCCATTCAAATAGCAAAACAACCAGATAGATGTTTTTGTAGCAGATGATGCTTTAACAGTGTTTACCAATAAAAATTTAAGCAGACTCTGACAAAATAACAAGATTAGTAAAAAATAACAAAATCTAATTTTTGAATGTAAATGGATGTAATTGTTTATTTGAACGTAGTTTTTAGTTGTGATCAACTTTTCCTTATAACAATTTTTAATATTGTCAAATATAAAGGTACAGTAGAACCTCGGTTATCCGTAGTAGTTGGGAATGCACCAAGCACAGATAATTGAAAATCACGGTTAGAAAAATAAAGTGCACAGCAAGTAATAATTGAAAACCAAAGTTTAGTACTTTATTAAACATATTAACAAAATATGTAAGTATACATCTATTTTACATTATATGATATTTTATTCTACTTTTCTAAAAAAGATTGTCATCTTTGTTTGCTTTTTCGAACTATCTCTCATTTTTTTATAATCTCTTCTAACTTTCTTAAATGTAAAATGTCTGCCATTTAAGTATTTTCTTGATTTTCAAAATAACAGCCATCCAGCATGTTGATTGTAATAGTGTACTGGAAGTGAAGATATATTTGTATTTATAAAAGCTCTTGGCCGTTTGGATTTACCAATTACTGTTAATTTTAATTTATGTCTACCGGATGCATTAGCACAACACAACACCGGTCTTAGTTTGCCTTGAAACCAAAAGCACTTGAATTCACCGAATCAAAGTTGCGCACAACACAGAAGCGCTGTACAAATTACGAATATGATCAACTTTCTGTTTCACCACGGATAATCCACCGCACGGATAAGTAAATGCTCTTATGCACGCATAAACCGCTCCACGTATAATCCGCCCACGCATAATCGGGGTTCTACTGTAGTTTACTCTTGAGTAAAATTTTTATTTTTTGACGAACCGCGTACACGACCTAAGAAAATTAATATCTGATGACTGTATTTTATATTTTACAACATGCAAAACTTTTTATGAAGAATACCTTTTTGCTCTAAAATTAATAATAAAAAAGTTTTCTATATGGTTCCAACTTAGTGCGACATACTGTATATCCCTAGAAGTTAACTACAAAAGAGGGCAAGTGTAGTATCACTATTTTACCTATATACTATATTATATTAAAGCGGTTACATCTTAGAATATTCAGCTTATACTTTCAACACTTTCCCTGCTAAATAATTATATTAATAACGATTCCTTTTGATTCTTCCAACATCCTTGAATCAATTGTTTGAATGCACTATAATATTTAATAGCAATATTTGATCTACATATTAAAGATTGTGTTCTAATAGTCGCATGATATTTTTTGTCGGAAGTTTGAAAGTTCACTTTTACAGGATATGATATTTTTATACGAAACATGGATGTAATTGACGGTTTCCTCTTCTCTTACCTACCTTACCGTAACGTTTTCGTTCCCTTTTAATTCTGAATGAATACATTACGTTAATTTTAATTTACACGAATCATTGTTTGTTAAAAGTTTTTCATCGAATATATGTAGTAACAAAAAGCTTTGTATTCTTGGATTCTTCCAACTTTGGTACAAAGAAAGTATGTAATATTCTCAATCTATTCTGTTTATTGGTTTCTATAAATAAATTAAAGCGATATTAAATTTGAATATAGCAATTTACTACCTTCTAAGTACTGTTAATGATACCCATTGTTACTAGAGATAATTCTAGTTTGTATATACAAACTCTTTCTATATACAGATATGTATGTATATAAGTTGGGTTACTTTTGTACACCCGCATACCAACGATAATGTTTGTTTAATCCTAGGGATGTTTAGAAATGATTTCGGTTGCAGAAATGTAAATAACCGCCTTCTGTTTATTTTGTATTGTACTGTTTCGCTACTATATGCTTGATAATTGAATATCTACTTCCCTCTGTTCTAACAGGTAGTAATTTTAACAGAGGAAGGTATGTATATAGAACAGTAGCGTTAAAATACGGACATTTTAAAATGCAGTGATTGTTGTCATAACACAAGAAATATTACGAGATATAAATATTTCGCCAGTTTTTATATAACCAATAACATGGATACGTCGGTCGAAAAACCCACATGGAACAAGGAGCAAGCGAATATTAAATTCTGTTTTAAATTAATTGAGTGACGCAGAAACGTACACTCGACACGACTTAGTCTTCGAACGATTTTATTAAGCGACAGTGAGCTGTCTTTGTCAGTCCACCCTCTCCACATTTAACGTGGCTGCAATGTAACATTACGATTATCGAAGAAACGGTTACGTTAAATGTGGAGGGTGTGGACTGACAAAGACAGCACACTGTCGCTTAATAAAATCGTTCGAAGACTAAGTCGTGTTGAGTGTACGAAACACTAAAAAATGTGTAGGGGGATGAATGAATGCATGTCCCGTCCATAGGTTTTCCGTTGGTTTGGCCGATTCCGTGAGGGTCGTGATGACCTTGCTGACGATTACCAAACAGTGATGCCAAAAACCACTCGCAATGAAGAAAACATCGAAAAAATCGCTGTGTATCTGCGAGATTCATCGATGAGAAAACTGGGATACCTAAAAGCACAGCCTATCGAATTTTGGCCGAAGATTTGAGCAAACAGACGACCAAAATGATTGGAGAGTTCAGGTTTACAGAGACATGTTATAAATGTTCCAAAGAAATCCAGGCATGTCAGCCATTGTAACTGGTAATGAAACGTGGTGTTTTAAATACGAACCAAAAACAATACGTCAGAGTTTGGCGTGGAAGTTGAAGAAGAAGAGGTGGCAGTTGGTTTTCGTTGCATAACAATGCACTATCACAGAAAGCCATCATGGTACGTGAATTCTTGACTAAAAAAAGGTATCATTGTTATCAATCATCCACCGTATTCACCTGATTTAGCTCTCGTGCGACTTTTGGCTATTTCGCAAACTGAAATTGAAATCATTTCGATACCATTCCAGTCATCCAAAAGACCATTCTCGTTTCTGAACGTTTCCTGTACTGTATTGACTCAGAAGGAGACTATTTTAAATAAACAACAATAAAAAAATCAAAATAATATTTTTTGAGTCCAGGATTTTGATCGCGTTATAATAAAGTAAATAATATATACAATACAAAAATAAAACAAATAATTTCTTTCTTTTTCTGCTTCCTTTCCCATGTACTTTTCTGCTTCTTCATTCTGATTCCTCACTCGTCCATAGAAGTCTCCATAATTAATATGTTTTCCACGTCGTCACCTATTTTGTTTTGTATTTTATCGAAGAATTCATCTTTTCTTCCCGACTACATCGCATATAACCACCTCTTTTTCATTCTGGAAATGTTGAACATATTGTTGAAGAATAGAAATTGTAAATTTAAATATATAAAGGAAAAGAATATAATCAGCAGCAATCCAGAAATTATGCACTTTCTCGAATTATTTCACATTCACTGGAATTGTATGCCTTGGAATTTATCGCATTCGAAATTCACGAGGAAGAAGATATTTTAACGTAGAAAAGAAAGCGCTACAGGAGCTATAAAATTAAATTTACCTAGAATTACGTCTAAATGTCGTAGTTAATTGGAAGTGGATTCTTTAATGCAGCTGTTTCAAAATTAAATACACGTCGTCTTTACAATATTTCATTCTCGATTTTACTTCCTGCGACACGATGCGACGCGTATATTTGATTTTAAATCTTTTTAAATTAAACATTTAAATGTACGAGTGTATTTGTCTAATCGCAAGACGGCGGAAGAAATTATGAAATAAAATTTCTCGTAAAGTAAAGTAGGTAACTATGCAAGTCAGAAGCAAATTACATGCATTTATCTTAATAACCTAGCTCTACAACACATTTTAGGGAAAGGCATTTTAGTATTCGGGTTAATTGTGAAAATTAGATTTCGAATATAATATTGGCTAACACAGATATTTTCTTAACCAGTTTTGTATTTGGAAACACCTTAGATAGATATTAAAATTGGGACACTATTTAAATTCTATTAAATCAAACATATAAAAATCTTAAAGAGCAAATTATAAATTACGAGTGCAATTATTAAATGAAAATAGTTAATTGCAATTTTTTATCTTTAGTTATCTATACATCCAATTAAGTTACTTATTTGCATTAGAGAGCAATTATGCCCAGGCATGCATGAATAATATTACCTTGCATTTTTTTTATTATCATTTAGTGTTATTGAATAACATTATCAAGTCCAATGTTGATTTAATTTATATTGTTCGCAGCAGGTGTTCGGTACAGTTGGAATGTCACTTTTATCAGGAATACATCTATCTTTTTAACAAGTACTAATTATTATTTGGTAGAAGTTTACAGGTTTGGTTGATGCATGATCATTAATGTTTTCTTTGTCAGATTAATGCTTGTATTGAGTATCAATAAGCTCTTACTTTAGGTATATCAGGTCAAATCTATAACTTCGCTACTAATAATAGTAAGTGTTTCTGCAAAAAAACGTAGTCTCTAGCAGCGTTGCAAAATCTACGATCCATACATCAGATAAATAATTACTTATTTTAACTGTATCGTCATGGTAATTTTGCTTGACATTGTACATTTAGCAGCGCCCTCTGGCGACTATAAAAATCCTATACGTGGAATGCAGAAATGACATTATTGTATTGTATAGTTCTTGAAAAGCCTCAGGACTAGTTTGGGCGCCAAGGCTTTGATTTGTTCAGGTGTTAAGGTCGCCTGTCCTATATGCTGAAATCTTTGCCGGCTTAATAGTTCGCAGTGGGCTGTTTCAGTTCCCAGTTCGCAGAATCGACACATGTCTTGATCAACGTTACCTATCTTTTTAAGATGGTATCTTAGAGCCAGAAGGCCCATAAGAGTCCTGAGATCAAGTAGTTTTTTATTACTGTTCGGTGAGGAGTTAATAAATTTCTTTGCTTGTGTTTATCCGGGTGTTATGTGTCTCCTGTTCTTGAACTTTCTTCTTGAGCTGGCTTTTGGGAACGCCAAAGAAGGGTTCCGGTTCAATGAAATGCATTCATTCATCCGCCATGTTGTTTCCTTTGGTACTGGTCTGCCCAGGTACCCACAACAAGCATATCCTGTTGTTGTGGCTAGCTTTGTCATATTCATCCGACATTCCCACACCAAATGACATTATTTGTCGGCACTTTGATCTTTTATGGTTTAAAATTCTAATTAGCATTCATTGATATGATTATTGCACTACATCCTGCTATTTTTCTCTAATATAAACTAGGTATTTTGACATGTCTTTGCAATATTAGCAATAAGTAGTCATTGCCATGCATACCTTTCTGTCTCTTGTAGAAAGGATGTATTTTGGTATCGTAAGTTTCTAGTAAACTGCTGAGCAGGGGATAGAATCATAATAAGAAAAATTTGTCTCGACTTCTCATTGGTTCTTGTAAAGACACGGTAAATTAGTTCCTTGTGCTGAAGTGGTAGCGTTGTAAGCATTTAGCAATCTATATTATCGACATAACAGTGGAGACGTGGAAAACGTCATATTGGATATTTCACTTGTTTGTTTATCTTGCGTGAGCACCGTTGGTTTGGCTTTTGTAGTAGCTGTTCTATATCTGTATTTATCTTCTTTTCGTTTATTTTAGATTTATTTTACGTAGTATTTTCTTTAGATAAATGCAGATATATGTAGAACAGTTACTACAAAAGCCAAAAAGGGTGTTCACGCAAGATAAACAAACAAGTGAAATATCAAAATGACGTTTTCCATGCCTCCACGTTACGTCGATAATATAGATTGCTAAATGCTTACAACGCTACCACTTTCAGCACAGGGAACTAATTTACAATGTGATTACAAAAACCAATGAGAAGTCGAGCCAAATTTTTCTTATTATGATTCTATCTCCCGCTGCTGAGGCACATTACCCTTTGCACTCATACACATTATATGTAGCTTATTTATTTGATCTCTCGTCATTCGTGACGTCATTTTCGTACCACAATAAATTTAATCAAATATATACAATGTTTATTAAAGGGTTTGATCTCTGTTAAAAGATAATTTACTAATTTTAATTCCCCTAGGTTATGTAATTTGGCATTGCTGCCAACTTTTTTTTTGTTGGCATCAATCAATTTGACTTTTCAAGCGTAGCGTATTGGTAAAAATAACACATTTGGCATCGGTGCTGGAACATGACGTCACTGTTAAATGATGAAATCCAAATAAAATTTATATGAGCTAAATAACATATACACACTATCCATACTTTGGGTGTACTTCGAAGTTACATTCTCCCGAATTTAAAAATAGTGAGAAAGCGAGTGTCACTTCTGATTGGATGTATATCTAACCGTCACCATTCTGTGATCTAAAATTAATTTGGAAGGTCTCAGTCCATGGTGTTGGATGACCGTCCACTGAATGTGCGCAAACTGGCAGATAAGCTAAGCACTTCAAAAAGTGCTGTACATCGCATATCAACTGAAAATGTAGAGATGAGAAAGGTGTGCAACCTTCCTTGGGTTACAATGGAGCAAAAACAGCATCGTGAGGATCTCTCAATCTAATATTTGGCAATGTTTCGCAGCATAAAGCCAAATTTTTGCATAGGTTCATAACCACGAATGAAATATGGCTGCATCATTTTACAGCTAAATTGAAGGAACAATGAACTGAAGTAGAAAACTCAGCTCCAAGGAAACCGAAGACACTTCCATTTGCAAGTCATGGCACGAGTTGGGAAATGTTATGCGAACTTATTGCAGCGTTTGTATGATGAAATAAAGGAAAAAAAAACAGCTGGATTTTATGAAAAAGAAAGGGTTATTACATCATGACAGTGCATCAGTTAATACATTCTTAATCGTGGTGGTAGTGAATAAAACTTAAATCGAATTTGTTCGCCACGCAACCCATTCCCCCTATTCAACCCTCCCTCGGAGTATTTTCTTTTTCCACACTTAAAAACATGAAGAAGGGGAGTCTGCAGTTGATGATCATTTTGCGGAGTTCGAAAGGGAAAAGTGTATCGAGCTACTAAAAGGGGACTAGCTTGGGCGGTAAAGATATTTTTGTCCTTCGCCCTTCTAATGCACTGATATTTCAAATATAATATTTCTATTATGTGTATATCATGTTGTAGATGTGATTTTTCTTTATTTAAGATAAAAATTCACACATACAAAAATAATATAAAACTAAATGTAGAAATTTACAATTTATAAACAATTCGTTGACTGAAAATGAGTAATTGCTAAAGTTACCATTATTAATATCAGAATTGAATATACAACATATTGAAAGAACTGTCTAACGAGAGCAAATAAAGCACAAGTTTTCTTTCCGTGTTGACGACCTGATATTTATCCATCAGAATTGCCAACCTGATACTCGTTTTAGATAAGACCTAAACTAATGTACATACATACAGTTCCGTAAGGTTATATTCATATATGACTCGAGCAAACAATAATATCTTCCTTATGTTTAAACTTCACATTTACAGAACCGATTTACATACGCGTTTATGTCGGAGAAAATTTTAACTTCGTGGAAACTGCGTGAAACCAGAACACATTTGTTTTAATTTTAATATTAAATGTGCCTACATTTTCTCATTGTGCATTTTAGAACATAAAAAAAGATAGTTATATACTGTTATATTTGGGAACTTCAATCATGACTTCGCTAATTATAAGTGGATTTTGCTTTATATATTGTTCCTGGAATTGATCAAGTTCTATTAAATCAGAATGGATTTTGGATTTCAGGGAAAGTTTAATTGAGTTGTAGTTTGCGCCAGGTTTATCCTGAGTTAATAATTGGGTGATATATTTTCTCTCGATTGGGCAAGCTTAATTAATTATAGCGTAATGATTCTCATCTTGATTGATTGATGAAATTGTATAAATTAATTTTTTTGGAATCTATATCCTATATATAAATATTGTATTTATACAACTTTCTAGAAAATTAAATCTTATATCCTAAAACATATTATCGTAAACTCCAGATATATCTACAATATTCTCCATCTATACCAACCAGCTTTTTCTAAATCAAATAACCAACTTTATTTCGTACATTTTACAGTACCTACTACGCTGTATCGAATAGGTAAACCAGTATACTTACGTGATATCAAAGCTACATATAGACGTCATAAACATACATATAAAATAAATATAGTGCTAGGTACTACGCCAACCTTAAACGTGCAAACCTGATTTTTCCAGCGCTCAGTTCACTTTACGGTTTTTCGCCTTCTAAAGTCGATTAAACTAGTTGCTGGTTTCACGAAGCTTCTATCCGTTCACGTTTATAGTTTCATGCGATATTTCGTTTTCCTTTTTTCGTATCCCCTGCGTTCAAGGCCTGCTGGGTAGGATTATGGAGACAATTCTTCAATTCAATGCGATTGAAGCGAAGATACAAGAAATACTCCGCGCTATGCATGTCGTTTAAACGTGAATATAAAAGGGATCATTTTATTTTATTTTCTTCTACAGGATCCTAGGTTCAATATATAATTTATTTTACAAAAATTGTTTATATAGATTATAAAAATAATACAAACAAATCAAAATATTTTAAGTTAACTCTCCCATTAAGAATAAAAAGAGAACCATTTCAGTTGCAATTAATATAGCTAAGAGAGAGAGAACCACGCTCAATTGCACTTTATTCTAAATTCCAGTTCATTCATAATTTAACTGTATCTTAAATGTTCACCCAACTAGAACAGTCATTAATTTTGTTTGAAGACGCAAGCACATTTCAGCAGTTTTCGTAATAAACTGTAGCATTAATTAAATTCATCTGTCATCATTAAATGAAATACAGCAAACGCTCCCGTTTACTTTACCTGTATTTGTTACTATAGTTTAAAAAACACATTGTGCCTTTACTGCGTTCATTGTCATTTCTAAATCATCCTAAAAGATATTACATTAAAATCCGAATTGCTGTTTTTAAATTGAAATGTGTGTTATACAATTATGTAATTGATTGCGCATATTCTAGCTGGAAATTTGTATTTAGCAAGTAACAGCTTAAGGTTAAACGCAATTAAATGTCCGCCAAAATTAACATCAAATTGGTAATATATTTCAGATAAATTAAATTAAATCTGAAAAATAACTATGCTGTTGCTACCTAGACATAGAAGCAACCGAAATTTTCAGTCCAATATTTCCTAAACGAGATCATATCTCTAAATCAATAATCCGCAAAATTTTGCACAATTTCGAACATACAAGGTCTGTAAAAAAACTTGCCAAAAATTGATGGCGAGGTAACAACTACCAAAATCCAAAATTTTTGGAGATTTTGCTTAGCCAACACAAAATGCACGAACTTCACTTTGAAGGTTCTCAAGAAGCAATAAATGGCACCCCAGAAAAGTAAGTTTGCTTCAAAAGCAACGTCATACAGCCTAAATTTATAAATCCTCCAATAAAGCCACATCTACCCTTAATGGCTTTTTTCAACAACCACAAGTATTGATCCAAACATATTGATCTTCTTCGAAAATTTTAGCGCTAATTCCTACTTAGATGATATTTAGGTGACCGCTTAGGCGGTCAGATTATTCCATTTGAATTCTTTTGTTTAATATTTCCAAAACAGTTCAACTTACTCTGAGTGGTATAATAGAAAAATATTTTAAATTAATTAAGGATTTAGTAATAGCTATAATATACAAGGTGTTTCGTTTGGCAGCTGATGACGTCATTCACATATTGATTAGATTAAAATTGAGTTGATCAAGTATTAACTACCTCTTACTGCGACCAATCAGATCTACATAAATGATCTCCAAAGATCTAAAAACATTTAGGATCCTCTTGACGGCTATGGATCCGATATTAGTCGGTTCTAAGTGCAACTGTTCACACATAATGTGTCGTCGTTTCACTATGTTCAGAACAGAATCAGTATATATTGCTGTCCACTTTGTTCATCTTCTAAAGGTAATATCTCAGCGGGTTGTGACCAGTGAATAAAGTCATGATGATGCTAAGTTGTTTAGTACTATTTGTCCCTCGCTATTAAAGCTGAATCTTTATATAGCTTTTGGTAAGGCTACATAATGGCTCTGATCCAATGAGTCGAAATTCTGCAGTTTTCTTTGCAAGAGCAGCGACAGTCTCGTTATCGTCACATCCCCTGTGACCTGGTACTCACATCAGTATAACAGTGTTTCTTTGGGCCAGAGCTTTGAGGATCAGCAAACAGCCTCAGGTTAGCTTCAACTCAAAGGTACATGCCCGTAGAGCCTGTAGCAATGCTTGACTGTCTGAGAAAAAGGATTGTGCGTGCACCTTGGTAGCGGTTTTCTGGGAACATTGCCCAATAGCATGTATTTCTACCTGAAAAATTGTTGGGACAATTTTAGTGCTATAGGGCTGTGGAAAACTAGGATCTGGTATCCCCATTAGTTCTCTTGTAATTAAGCACACTACTAGAAATATTTATGCGATAATATGCATTTTTTAAATATTATTAAGTAAGAGGAATTATAGGAGCATCAGTTGTAGTGATTGAAGAAAGTGTAGGTTTTTTATAGGGTTGACAGTTTGGAGAAAAGGTTACAAAACGTGGGAAATACATATGTGCGTTCAGAGGTTTCAAAGAGTGAAACAGAAATTCCATGAAAAGCGTTCTGCATTCATCAATCTCCAAAAAGGTCATTCAATTACTTGGCAATTTGCAACCACATACAGTAAGGAGACTCAAGAAAAAAATCTTGCGTTTGAATGGTTTGTTTTACCAACCTTTCAAATCCAATGAACTCTAATGAACTCTAAAAAATTAGGTACATTTCAAATGATATACTAATGTTATCATATAAACCATGTCACTATTAAAAAAAACAAATGGTGGTGCTCAAAAACTGCATGTTAATTTTTTTTTCTCTATTTTGAAATACGAGAAAAAACGTCTAATTTAAAGCTTCTAATTTTCAAATCTATATCTCTAGCCATTGAAAAAATAGAGCGTTGATTTCATATTTAAGCAGGATGCTGTATAAAATAAAAGAGATGCTTTATAGGTATACTCAAACGATTTCTCCCATGATCCAATAATTTGGAGCAATGCTGTTCTTAGCTATGATGACTAGGTACACAGGAATTAGAGCACTGTTAGGATTTGATTTTCCTTTGTTTCGATTTTGAAGTTGATCCTAGTATTGCTACTGCCATATCTTCCAAAAAAAAAGAAACGTTCTCCAATGAACTAGATATGTTGCTATCATGGAAGGATATTCCTTTTTAAATCGAATAAATATGAGAAAGCGTGAGAATTGATAAATCGTTAGGATCATTTGATATATCAGAATGCCTCAATTTGTGCTACTAAAGTGTACATTTCTTCAAGGTACTGATACCTTTCCAATTATTTTTGTTACCCATGGGTCAGATTATTAGATATTTGTCTAACTACAATTTTTTTAATGCTACCAAAATGCTTCCCTTGACACATTTCCTACAAATTCTGCCTATACTGCTTCGGTGGCAAAGCACATACGTTTACAAGGTTATGATTTTTTTTCGTGATATCTTTAGCTAGGGCCAAAATAGTGAATATCAACATTCTTGAAAGCCTTTGCTGAGATAACTGTTTGTTTTGGTAAGTGACACATGCAACGGTGCATCAAAACAACGAATCTTTCCTATCGAATATTGAAAAATATTCTTTGACTTCGAAATCGCCTCGATCGTCCTCAATCAATTCAAACAATCTTCATGCAACAGTAGATTCGATATTTTATAGAAAATCTACTCCTGAACGATTCAAATACTATTAAAACCTTAATGTAATATCTTCAAACTCCGAATACTATGACCTCCAATGTTCTCATTAACATCTAAAATTAATTTTAAAAACTACTTTGTTTTCTTTCCATTCAAAAATATTCTAATTAATATAGGATTGCGTCATACAAAGGAAATATACGAAAAAAACACGCGATTTAATCTCCAGCCAATCATGTAACCTTGAAAATTCTTAACCGTGTACAATGTCCATAACGCTTTGCAACTCCGGTAGATGAAGCAGACAAGGCTGTATTAATGGCGGAACATTTTGCATGTCTCACGGTTACTCGCAAGTTTACAAGGCAACGTTCTGGGAGTAAAATGAATAGCTTCGCGTTTCCACATCTTCGCTCAAACGTTATAATCTCTTGGATGTAGTTCAAAAAAAATACTGTTGTTATTTAAATGTATACGCAACGTGCCTTCATTATTAAATTCTGATTTAGCGCAATGGGTTTATGAGCTCTAAATGAGAATTTAAAATAAGCTTAAGGAAACGTGGTTTTGACAAGATAGTCATCAGATTATTTTTTTACATTTAAATAAATTTACAGTAAGAAATCTCATAAAGATTTCGGTATTACCGCACAAAGATTAATTAAGAGTTTATATGCAGAAATGCCTTTTATTTACTGTTACAACTACTACACAGCCAAATAGGCAAACGTGTTTATGGCATCTAAATATTTTATACATTTCCATAAAACATTTCTGTAAAGACACATATTTTCTCTGCATAATTTAACCATATATAACTCCTTCGTATATTACATTCCCAAGGTATATACTCGTTCAATGCCGTCCATTAGTGCTATGTTAAGGTGTGAACGTTCCTCAGCCATAAGAACCTCTCCCGGGAGATACTGTAATGTATCCTGTTCTAGCGATAGGTTTTTGAAAAGAGTCTGCGGCTCACATTCGGAGTGCATTCCGTTCGGATATAGTACCCAAAGCTTTTTATTTGTTGCCGGCATGATTTCCACATATCGCTTCTCCTTTTTATAGTAGCGACTTTAGAGAATATGAATTTTAAAATCCTTCTACATATACGTTACCCATAGTCGGGTTATAAGATTTTTAACGCCAAGGGAAGTATAACTTGCATTTTATCACTGTTGTTTCACTGTAGCAAAATTTGGAATTTGTGTTACAAAATCAAGATCCCTTTTCATATAATCTGATGCATGGGATACACTTTTCTTGGGCTCTTGTCCTCGTTTTAAAGAGATATAACTTCATTTAATTAACGAATTTTCTAGTGTCTTATAGTGGGAGTGAAGTTATCTAACTGATATTTTTTTCTTGATCAACCCAGAGGGTCCATGCTTTGCTATTTTATTTCCAAGTATCTAAGAAAAGGTGGTCCAATAGGAAAGTGGGTGTGTCAGATGCTTTTCTCACTCACGCATTTTATAGAAGAATTAATTGGGACCAATCTGGAGAAGATTTAATTACTTCTACTTTGTTTACGCTTATCTTGTTGCAGAATCTTTAATAGATTTTTTTATGCAGTAAACAGATGCTCTATGCTTTAAGAGCCCATCACAAAAAAGCTTCTCAGAAATTATAGTGGTGTTTGTGGAGTTTGGGCTGTATCTGAAAAGTATTTATAATCCAGTCATATAAGGTGAAAGAAATGATAAACCCGTGACTCACGGGCCGTGAGTGAAAGTCGCAAGCAAAATTTTTGCATAAACTTTTAACCTTCGAGCGATTAGCTAAAAAATCTCATACAATCGAGTGTCTCCGAGTCGTGCTATTCAAGGTTAGTGGTTATATTATAAAATGCGATCCTCAACAAATGATTTTGGTGGAAAAAGTGATTTTGTTCTGGATTTAATTGAAGTTTTAGAGTCAAATCTGGCAATTTGCGACCACATACAATAAGGAAGACTCAAGAAGAAAATCTTGAGTTTGGATGCTCTGTTTTACCAACCCCTTCTCGGACCTTGTCAGAGTACCACCTTTTCTGTTCCTCACAATACTTTCTGACCGGAAAAACTTTCAACTCTAAAGAACAAGCCAGATAGGCTGTCGAAAATTTCTGCCAGTCTAAACTAACTATATTTTACAACGAAAGAATTGTTAAGCTGTCAAGGAAGCCATTGAAAAATAGATCATTGATTCCATATTTAAGTGGGATGCTGTATAAATTTCAGCGGCTAGAAAAAGAAAAACAATCGTGAATGGTATATCATCTGGTGCATCCTATTTAGAAAAGTGCGCCTTTCATTTTAGTTAAAAATGACTATATAATAAATGTACTATTTTGTTGCTTTTTTTTAACAAAATATCTAGTTTTACAAGAAAAACCAATTTTATTTAACCTTTGAATAACTTTACTCGTAGGCACGGGATGATATAGGGCTCAAAGGTTTATTCAAAAATTCAACTTTCTAAGTTTCATTTCGAAGTTGAATCGTTATTTGATTGGACTAATTGAACCAGATGATATTTAATAGTAACTAAATTAACATTGAAAGAAAGATTGGTGTAGATTCTTCTTCTTAAATATTCGAAAAACAGGCAGTTTTAATAAACAACAGAAAACCAGCAACTGCCTTACTTCGTATACGACGTACCAACAAAAGTTTGCAGTTATTTTTCGATTTACAAACATCAAAAGCAATTAATCTGTCCCATATTTGGATGCTGACCCCCCTATTGTCATAATATAATTTGATCAAGAACTTAACTCTAATTTTTGGAATTAATTGAGGTAAAAAATTGAATAATGGCCAATAAATTGAACAACAGAATGAGTCGCCAAAGAAAAAAAGAAAAACTTAAATGATTAATGAGTCAGAGAAAAAACAAAGCGTAACAAAATGTATAGCAAAAATTATTATATACATTCTAAATGGATCTGGTAAGGTATCACAGGATAAACTTTTGCTCAATCTATTCCTCTAACAAGAACATAAACTAAAAAACCTAATTCTGTGATACTATAACTCATACGGAGTTGCTATCATTTTTTAAAATTTTGAAATGATATAATAATAATAATAACTTTAAGTCTAAATTAAGTCTTTATTAAAGGAAAAAATGTAGAATGTAGATGGATCCAGGCGAAGTCTAGCCAAGGCTACTCATACTTAACCTGAATCCATCCCAACACAAATACATATACATTGTGCAAGTGACATAACGAAGACTAGACCCTATCTAATATGTTCATCAATAAACCTAAAAAGAAAAAAATAATAATACTCAAACAGTCAGTATGAAATGAAATTAAAAATAAAATAATAGAAGGCACACCATCACTGCAACGTCAGTAAATAATTAATGTATTTAAAA
Source organism: Holotrichia oblita (assembly GCA_023690525.1). Taxonomy (NCBI): domain Eukaryota; kingdom Metazoa; phylum Arthropoda; class Insecta; order Coleoptera; family Scarabaeidae; genus Holotrichia; species Holotrichia oblita. Next base: position 20,368,181 of record CM043018.1, on the reverse strand, counting down.
CATGTATGAGATGTCGAGATATCAGAAAACCAGCCAAAGGGATCGGCAATGAGGAATCCTGTAAACAAAGTTTGCTAAATGTAACTTACGTTTTCCATACTTATTCAACTATCCAAGACTCCTAATGCTATCAGAGACATGATCATATTTACGAAGTTTACATATAAATCTGCAGCAAGAGTTCTGTAATTTCTGAATACGAGATCTATCATCCCAAACCAAGCACGGACCATAAATAAAATCACAATAATTAAATAGGGACAGCACTAAAGACTCACAAAGTCGTAATTGCAGAGTGTGATTTAAAATATATCTGTTTACATAAAATATTCTTAGAGAGGAGTATGCTCTCCGTAAAAGATTAGACACGTGTATCGATCCATAAGCCTCGTCAACAAATGGTAATAGATCATTAGATATATTTATTTTCAAATTATCCTTCAAGAAATTAACCAGATTCTAGAACCAAACAGCAAGACACTAGTTTTTTTTTTAGTTTTTTAAGGAATAAGTTATGTTGAAACGATAAACTACTTATCAATTCCAGATCCTGATTTACAGTATAAGCTGCCTCCAGGTGCTTATCGATAGGAAAAGAATAAAAAAGTTGCGTGTCATCAGCAGCCTGCACTTTGCAGTTCTTGATAGTTTCCAGTATATCATTTGTGTTGGGAACCCGGAAAGGTTTACGGACGCATATTCTCTAAGGATTTTAAGAAAATATTTCTATTAACATTAGGCAGAATGGTATTCCAAAAGTCAAAACGGAGAGAAAATCTGTAAGATCTAATCTTTAGCCCAAGGTTGCATCTTTTAAAAAATTGGTTTGGGCTTAAAATATTTATAATATTGCTGAATAAATTTTGGTTTTAAGAGTACCTTTGTTTTATTTTAGCCACATCAGGATTATCTTTGCTAATCTTTAGCACTAACGCTTGCAAAAATCCCAAATAACATTCTTGTCATTTCCATCAAGTGGTGACGACAACTAACTTCTTAATTCCTCAGTTGTCCATAAATGATATATATTTATTGAGATCTTTAGATAGTCCAAATATTTGTACAACCACTACCTCGATCACAGGAAGGACAAATATCTCCATATTGCGGACATTTATGAATAAAATCATCCTTAGTTACTAAAATAAAAAAAATATCTAAAAGACCCTGGTTTTGACTCCGATACACCTCCTTTTTCCGCCAATAATTTCTCACGGGTAAATAAACTCTTAATCGTTTTTCTTTCGAATGAATTTTATAAGTAAAGATTGGTATAAGTGTATTGTCTACTACAGTGCAGTTGCGTATGGATCAGTACGAGAACATAACATTATTTTTATAAAGCTTGCCATGTATCAACTCTTGGCTATCCAAAATAGATTATATGATATCATTAAACCATTGACCTTAAACTGAAGGATTTCTTTCTCCATCAATATTATCTATGGATTGGGAACGCCCAATCCAGTAGTCTAGATACATGGTATTGGAAACTTACGAGGAACCACACTAAAATGAATTGCTACACCATCACATTACATTTCTCAGAACTCAGAAAAGCAATTAGGAACTTTTCAGAAAAAAAAAACGATACATCTCATAAATCTTCAAGTACTTCATGTGGATGCTCATAAGCCCATTAATGAGAAATTTTTAAAATGTGCTTCATTAATGAAAAACATTGTAACAGGAATAAATGCCGGAAAGCGTTGAATGTGGTATTGGTAGGTACAACTACCACCAGGCTCAATCATTGACGACAAAAAAATGAGACGCCACATATTGAACAACATATTTATTGTCTTGTATCTTCGAAACAAAGTGGTCTATAGGCAATTATCGAAAAACAAAATCTGCTTGAAATAACAAACACTCAATATAACTACATACATATGTATATATAAATTTGTATCACTATCTCTTGTATTATAACTTTAAATTGCGTAATGACATTTATGCTAAACTAACTATTGACATTCTGTTACATTTGAAACGAATATATTACGAAAACTTTTACTATTACACAATCTTAACAGTTTCCTTAAGTAAATATAAACTTTTACAAAATGAATTCCACAAACTTTGGTGGAAAGTCTTGATGCAAGCTTCTAAAACTTCGTATCCCGTACACAGACGTAAGTTATGAACTTCCAAATGAGTTTATACATACATACATCGCCCACGAACCCCTTTGTATTTCGACTCCTTATAATCAAAGTCTTGATAGATGATAGACTAACGTCAGAATGTGACAGACATAAACTCGTATTTGAACTGACATTAAAACGCACGAGATAATTTTATTATGCTAAACATTCACCGCGTGCGTATGCGTAATACACACAGCTCCAGGTAACTTTCGCTAAACACCAAAGAGCTTCCAACTAAACCGTTTAATATTATACCAATGGAATCAAACCTGAAGGAATACAAATATAATTCTTAGTATGGCGTGCGTATGATCGGCGTAATTCTTTCCACGAAGCGATTCTTGTACGTTTAACCTTTAGTCGTGACGGCTGCCACTGACGCCTCTTTTTCCTGTCTTGTTTCTGCATAAATATTCTCAATATCAGACGTATTAATTCAGACGTGATTGATTTTCTCTTGTTCTGTAACTGAACTTGTGGAATATGTATTAGGTGGAAGAGTTCAATACAGATAGGTTTCCACAAAGGAATACCACGACATCGTCTTGTACCTTAGTGTTAGAACGTTAACTAGTCGTCAAGAATCTTTTCTTTTTTATTTTTGCTGCTGTACTCATAATTTAGGTTTTTTTTTCTGTTGTTATGTCTGTTATTACTTATTAATCGCTTTGTTATAAGTTTAGTTTCAATATTACGATGAGTGATGCCATATTTCTACTTTCTTATAAGATGTCAAAATGATCAACCACCCGACAGTCAAGGGGCAATGAAAAAAAAAAGTTGCTACAAAGTGTTTTATCGGCTTTCAAAATATTTGCTTATTTCTACTTTAAAGATGGTGTCTTTAAAATATGATTTTTGAAAACTGCAATATGCAGTTTTCAATACGCTCAAGGGTGCTTCAAAATTCCTATCGTATTCAATCATTTTGTGCTTGTAGCAGACTTTCCAATTACACAGGTCTACAAAAAATTTATGTTGAAACATGTTTTAAATTCAACAACTACTTTTATACAATTTCGGCCCTGATTATGAATCTTCTTTTTATTTTTATGCATCATGTAAGGTTTTTTTACAAACTACGATAAAAGAACAGAACTTATAGAGATAATGTACATTCATTGCGTATTTCCAAAAATATAGCTTGTGATTTTGTCTCCTATTAAATTAATATCTTTTACGTTTGCTATGTAAACTGCGTTTAGTTGCCTTTTGTGGTGTGTTTGTTCGAGATGATCGTGTTGTAACATCCAGCAGTAGTCTGCAATCATTGATATGCTCCTTCTACCTTGATATCGTCGTTCCATTGTCCGTATATCCTAGTGAAACCTTTCACCCTGTTCTTCACTTACTGCACCAAGATTTTCTGGAAACTGATCCAAATGTGAAAACAGGAAATGCACTTTTAAACTCATATTAAAACCTAAGTGCTGAAATGTTTTTAGCATGTTGTTAACAATATTCTCGTAGTCGTGGTCTTTATGATTCCCCAAAAACTTTTCAATAACCTCTTTAAACGCAATGTACGCATCTTTTTCTACAGCATTCATACAACTGAGAAAATCCTCATCTTTACAAAGCAATCTTATTTGAGGCCCTACAAAAAGTCATTCTTTTAACTTTGCTTCAGATAAAGTCGGGAATTTGTTGCAAATACATTTAAAACAGTCTATCTTTGTTAAGGGTCTTAACAAATTGCTTCATTAAGCCTAACTTTATATGTAGAGGAGGTAAAAGGATTTTTGTAGGATCCACCAATTTAGTACGTTGTATATTTTTTGTACCTGGAACAAGGTGTTTCCGAAGAGGCCACTGTGTGTCAGTCCGAGGTAAACGCCGACCCGGGTCGGCGTTTACCCTATAGCGTCGACCCTTAAAACTCTGCGGCTGCACTACCCCATCCCTGGTCTCATAGTTCCAGGGCAACGGGCGTGGCGGGAGTAGACTTCGTATATAGGGGAGGATTCTTGGGCGTAAGCATGGGCATACGCTCCGGCAGTCCGGCCGCTAACCGTCGGAATATACGGTGGGTAAGTGAGGTACCCTACGGCGCTTACCTAGAGAACTCTGCAGCTGCACTACCCCATCCTTGGTGGCCACACTCAGGGAAACGGGCGTGGCGAGAGAATTTGGCGAAGATAGTAGGGGAGGATAAAAGTCGGTTCGCCGAGGAGTAGTCCGACCGCTGGTTGTCTGGTTGGGAAACCTTCGGTTTCATCCTAAAACAACTCGGTGACTCTGGGACCCTACGGTTTCACTGTAGCTGCCGCGGATACTTGATCGCCGGAGGGGCGAAAGGGTTGGCACGGTTGGCATTTTGGGGTAGGGCTTTTGCCCGGCCGTCCCCGTAGTTCAGGCTTAATTCACGGGCGGACTGGTTGTACCTCACGGCCAGATTCCGTTTCCCACGCTTGGCCGACAGTAGCCATCCGCAAGGAGGCCTAGGCCCCGTGGGGTTAGATGTGAGGTAGGAGTTCGCTAAAGCGTCTCCAACGGTGACCCGTCCAACGTTGACAAGAAAACTTGTCTAACATGGGTAGCACGGGGGAGAGGAGCCCACCGGTTCGCCGGGCCTCTCCGAGAGGTGTCGGTCTCGTGCGGGCAACTGGTTTCGTGCCTCTTTGTCCTGAGGAGTGTGTGCACTTCCCTGTTTTGCCGCATACCTAACGGTCGGTCGGCAGCTGGTGCTCCTTTGGGGTCCAGCAACCACTTACGTGTGTGTCAGTCCAATGTTTCTCTCTTGCACGTCTGTCCCATTCACAGATAAAACAAGGGAACTTTGTAAATCCTGATTGCTGACCTAGCACCTTTAGATCTCCGCAAAACATGCAGTTATGTTCCTCATATTTAATTTTGTTTAACAGAAGCTCCAAGTTTTGATAGGTTTCGTTAAGGTGTGCCGAATGTGCGACAGGAATGGAACTGAACATATTAGCATTCTGTAGTAATACTCCTTTTAGGCTTCTTTTGCTTGAATCAATGAAAAGACGCCATTCTTCTTTGTCATACGAAGTAACTCCCAACTTCGTAAGTAAATCAGGAATGTTATTGCAGTATACTAAAGTTCCATCTGAACTGAAATGAGGGCTCAAGTCTTTTACTCGATTTCTATAGAAACTGGTTGATGTTCCAGAAGCCAACAAATTTTTCTCACGAAGTCTGGATGCCAACAATTCTGATGCATCTTTAGAAAGATGTAAATCTCTTATTAAATCACTCAGTTCATTTTGAGTAAACACTTCTGCTTTAATATATTTTTCTGGATTAAAGTCAACGTCTTTCGAATTACATGGATTCTCATCAGAATCAGATGGAACTATCGCTTCAATTTCTTGGGGTGGAACAAGTACTGGTACATCAGGTCTGTGCGGCACAGGTCTGATAGCAGAACTGACGTTTCTTATTCTTAGTGTTAAAGCCTTTTATATTGCAAGAACACAAATAACAATCATCACTATAGTTTTTTGGTTCATGCCATATCATGGGTATTCCGAAACTTAATAATTTTTTTCTACCTTTTCTCCAGTTTCGCAAAGCTTCTACGCAAACCCTTCATACAACGTGTGGTATCCACGATTTATCTTGGTCACCAAGATTTATGCTAAAATAAGCATAATATGCTAATTTCACAAATGCTGTCTTTCTATAGTTATTACAAAATTTCCACAAATGTAACAAAAACAATTCGGAACAAAACACGAACAAATACAATGATTCAAAAATCGCAAAACAATACCCACGCAAGTAACACCAAATGCAGACTAAAGACAAATATCGACGTGTTGTAAGATCAGTGGGAATATAATACACTGTTGCCAATTTAACTTTTTATAATAAAATTTTACTATAAACATCATCACAAAAGTCCGTACGTAATGGAACAAAAAGGATGTTATGATCGAAATCTGGAGGTTAAAATCATTCAAGAAAAGGTATCCATACCACTACATTAAAGTTACATTAAGCAATTACAAGTGGATGGCTGCCATTATACAACAGAAATGGAATTAAAGAATTTCTTAATTATTAGAGGAAATAAACATATTAATGAAATAAGAATAGTCATCACCAAGTTTTAATAATGTAATGTCTAGAATGTATCAACAAAGATAACCTACTATGAAATTCATATATAAAGGCAAACCCTCTCTTGCATATTCACGATTGGTTGCGAAAACGCCCAAGCCGATACAGCTGCGCTTCCGCGTGAAGGTTATTTACACTTACCGCGCAATGTTAATTGCATCCAATTCATATTACCTACATATATGTATCTGAAAATCTCTCCGTTCCTAATAATTCGAGTTGATTTCGAAACTATTATAATGGCATAATCGCTTTACGAGTTCTTTAACGAACCATGCAAGCCGTGCGCCTGACCAAGTTCCTTGTTATTAGTAAGCGACTATTACGGAATGCTATGGAATGTTCATCCACTCTACCGCCTTTTCTATAAGCATTGTCGTCAGCAACTGAGATTCAGTTACAGAAATTCATTTTGTAAAATGGGCATTGTCGCAAGTAGAATTATAAAATGTAATAAAGGGTTGAAGTAGATTTTTCTTTCAAGCGAATTTTAATTCAATCTAATTCACATTGCGCACCGTGTATTGATTTAGATTTGCATGACTCATAGTTAAAAAATGACAGAGCTAATGCAAGTTTTGCAATTTGCTCCTTATGTCGTAAACGACGTTGTCTTGTGTGAGAAATACGCGTTGGTTTAGTTTTTTGCAGTGTGCATTTATGTCGAATCGATAGCCACAGTCATTAGACCCAGTGGTTACCCAGTGATGTGCGAGATCGCTGATTTCGGCGTTCAATTCTCGAAGGAGAGGGTTGAAGGTTGACACAATCGCTTAATTGTCATCAATTCGTCTAGGATTCGTTTAGGATGTAGTCAATTTAATATTGATATTACAAAATTGATTTTTATGTTTTGGAACTTAAACATTAAGTGTTGAATCTTGAAGTCTTTACGACATGAGTTTCTTCAATTCAAGCAATTCATGTTAAAACTAAATAAAACGAAACATTTTTCAATTACAGCACCGCTTGCATTAACAGACATCTCAACACCAATCCTGAATTTGTTAGAACTTTTGCGTATTTCTTGAAAAGTCAATGACTCAATTGCTGCGTATGTTCTTGCATACTATGCTTCACATGCACGTTAGGTTGCTGTATTCCAGCATATACAATTTCTTCAACCCTTCCCCAAAAATAAAAATCTAAAATTGTCAGATCTGGACTGCAGGGTGGACATGAATTACTCGTACAGTTAGCAACTTATGAACTGAACAGCTATCAATGAAAGCTCGTTGAATTTATGGCTAAAAAATGTTTATAAAGTTTCTAAACAACTGACTTGGTTTAAATTTTGATCCAAAAAATAAGATCCGATCATACCGTGATATGAAACTGCTCACCATACATTAACCTTTTTTAAAATATTATATTAATACCGACAGTATTGCGAAACTACAGTGCAATTTTTGAAAAATGTAGATTCGAAGTTTCTATTCTATATCTATAAAATGCAGACTGTTTTCCTCATCGTTTATTTGCAAAATTTTGTTTTATTTAGTTTCACACTAAATTGTTTGAATTGAAGGAATTAATGGCGTAAAGGCTTCTCCTATTGATATTTTATTATAAGATTGCCAGACAAGCTAACGTTGGATTTTAAGGTTTGAAGACAAGCAAAATTTCTTATAAAGTGTAATTTTTCAAAAGAAAACGAACCTTTTTCCCTCTTTTTAATCAATCGTGGCATATACTGTATATAAAAATTTTCTATAAGAATTTGATCTATGTTTGTCACTTTATTAAAGTTGGTAGTTATGATACCTAAGCGATACGGATAAATGTAGCATTTTATTGCAAGTAGTGACCTGTGGAAAGTTCTTCTCGTCCAAAACCGTTCTAACAAATCTATTGGTTGTTTGGTTTATTTCACTTATTGTGCAATTTCGGTATCAAAACATCTGACGAAGCAAATTGGTTTTGCTACAGGGTGGTCAACGACAAAGTGACGTAGCAACTTTTTTTCAAGTTAGCCAAAGTGTCATTTCTAGGCTTTTTAACCAGTTTTCAAGAAACTGGATCTGTTGAAGAAAGACCTAGAATTGGGCGCCCATCAATAACTACTCCTGCTGAGCACATGTTGACTGTTGAGTAGGAGGCTCGCAGAAGCTGCAGGAACATCAATATCAGCTGAAACTGTTAGAAGACGTTTATGGGATGTAAATTTACGTTCTAGACGACTTTTTAGAGGTGTACCATTGACTCGCGAACATAGGCGACAAAGATTAGTATGGGCAAGAGAGTATGTCAATTGGACAGAAGAGTGGAAGATGGTACTCCTCACTGGTGAATCCAGATATGGTCGTTTTTCGGATAGCCGCGTAACCTTTGGTACCAAGACACCGACGATCAGTACAAAAAGTTCACCCTTTCAGAGGAGGCACTCTTTGTGTATGGGGAGGCATTTGTTATGATGGCCGTACCAACTTGCTGGTTATTCCAGTAAACATGAATTCAGAAATATACTTGAATCAGGTCATCAACAACATTGTGCCAGAGCTTCATGTGAATTCCTGATTTAGCTATACTTGCTCTATCACCTGATGTAAATCCTATAAAACATGCTTGGGATCAGTTGCAGAGAGCTTTGGATCATCATTATCCCCAACCACAAACAATGGAACAATTGATAAATTTACTTCTACAACTCTGACAACAGATTCCACAAGAAAATGTTAATAATCTCATAACCAGCATGCAAAGACGTTGCCAAACTGTCATTGAAGCCCACGGAGGACATACTGGTTATTGTTGAAAGGGAAATTAAGAAGAAATTGGCGTTCATTTTCTCTTTTAGTCACTTTCACATAATTTTCATTTTGTCTTTTCTTTTCGTTTAAAATTTGTAAACTTTTTTATAACAGGAAACAACCATTTAAAAACCAAATATATAGCTTAAAATCGTATTCTTTTCTTTTGAAAAATCAAATTCCATAATATCCTTAACTTATGGAGCAGTTTATCCAGCGAATGATTCATTCGAACTTTATTTGACTCTTCAATAATGTATTAATCGAATATTCAAATTATTTCAACATAATTTCCAACTTTAGTTATCATTAGAATGCAATTTACAAGGAATATCATTGTCCACACACTAATAATTGCAAAACATGGCCTATTTAGATGAGAAAAAGCATCAGCTTTAGAAGATTTTTAAAGAATTTCGTGAACAGCGTTTAGTTGTTAAATTTAGACATAGACATCTGTACAGTTTTTAGTAGGGGGTTTAATGTACTTTCGTGTAGGATAGATAAATACAGGGTGTTCAATTTAAGTTACGCTTGCTGAAAATAACTTGTTGCAAAAGTGAATCTTCCAAGTCTTCCAAGAAATTGCCAGTAGATATGTAGGTATAAGGAACTATCGACAAAGTTATCCTAATAATTTTAAAATGTGATCCTTGTCGTCTTTCATATTTGACTCAAATTTCAATCTGATATATTTTAGCGTTTAAACACAAGAGACCGAGTGAATAGTCGTGACTCACCCTGTATATTTTACCATTCCTTTCGAAATACCATATCATGCTGTGCTTCTCATACTTATTCTTCTAATTTCTCGGAAATGTAACCGGAACTTATTCTAAGAAATACATCTATAGGTAAATATGCAAATGAGGTCTCAATCTATCACAGCGCTTGAAAAGAGGCCACTCCTGAGACGAAGAAAGGTTTGATACCTAGGTAGTCTCTAGGGAGAGATATTAGTTTTGACGAATCGTGTACCTTTTTAGCTCGACTTTTATTTTTACGGCATTATTTCCTATTTTATTTTACGACCTCCTCTTTTCTTGTAGGTTGTTGCTTTTTTGTTGTGCAACCTGTACATCATTTTGTATGAGTTAGGAATATTTTCACGTGAAACTACCATAATTTTTATGGTGCTACGCTCCATCAGTATCATCCTTTCAAATTTTTTATGTAAAATTCTTCCTTATATGCTATTTCATACTATATATACTCATACTTGTATATTGTAACACTTTGTAGCACACGATACGTGTTGAAGCCTCTAGAATATATAAAAATTTAACTCACTAGGAACACACTCCAATAATTTTTATGGCCGATAATCATTCGGTCAATGTTACTACCTACTTTGGCTCACCGGAGACAATCACATGAATCATTATCTTTAATGCTATTTAAAATTAAGCAATGCCCTCAGTTCCTAATACGTTTCTGGTATTCTGTTAATGGTTGTTGTGGACACGATCAATATTAGTTAGTCCGTTTGATGGCAAACGGTAATGCTCTTGCATTACGGTTTGAATGGGTATAATTTTGTGGCATTAAAACTATATTCCTCGGCTTTATCCGAGATGAAATTAGATGTAATACGATGTGTTCGGTGGACGAAGGTACATATATACTGTGTTATTTTATTAATCCTCTTAACGTTGATTCCGTAATCTATTGTGTGCCTATAAATTTAGGATTTTTACGGCTTCAAATATCAGGTTACCCCAGTACATACATGCTATTAATAGGTAGAAAGTTCGAAGAATATTATGTTCGGTAATCCGTTATATTCCATCTACCATTATTAATTATTCTATATGATGTATACATATTGTACATAAAAATGTCCTTCATTATGTATTACAAGCGTGTACATCCGAGTTATATATTTGTTCGGTAAATCACCACCCTTTCGAAAACTTATACAAGTAAATCTAATAATAATGGTTCGGAGGGAAACCGAAAAGAAGCAAGACCGAAATTTAATGCGAGACATAAGTATTTCATAAGATACTACCCTCTCCGATGCTGTCTTATCCGATGTTCGAGGAGCGTATTCGCTGGATGTAATTTAGTCTCTACGTTATTCCAAGAATGTATCATGGGATTTATTAAATTTCAGGTCACGACGTCGCTCCGGGAGCAGCATCGTCGTGTTGGATGGCGATCTGGAACCGGTGAAGAAGCCGCCGGACGACTTGGACGATAATTTGGACTACAATATGGTTATGATGCTGGCCGGAGACAACGGACCCCATCGGGAGATGGCAGTAGATGTGCCGGACACCTTTATAGCCAGGAATAAAACTCCACCTAGATATCCGCCGCCTAAACCGATCTTACAGGTAAATATGCGGTTTCTCGATTATTGATTTAAATATTCGTCCAGTAAAAGTTCTAAAACAGAATTTAATTTATGAGTATGCAATAATAATCTTCTTTCTAAAATTAAATCTTATCGTAATGTTATCGAAATTATTCTTCTATTAAAAAAATAATAAATACTTTTAACAACACATGACCGTTTACATAAACATAATTATCACAAAACCGATTGAATATAAAGCACAGAATATACGAGGGCAAGATGAAAAATTCTTGGCCATGCACAGAAATGGCATTGCTATCAGTAAAATTGTTGTCCGTAATATCGGTACACAAATCACAAAAGTAAATGTCAAGTTTTACCTTGATCAGTTGTTCAAAGTAGACGTGATGAGTGGCTTCGTTAAAATAGATAATTTGTAATATATTCTGTGTTTTGAAAGGTTTATCGCTAATAGAAATTCATCTAAAGTTGGTAATAAAGGTTTATATGGAATGGGCTGCTGAGTTTAAACGTGGTCGTGCATCTCTTAAAGATGACCCATGTGATGGACTGCAAAAAACTGCAGCTATCGTTGAAAACATCCAGAAAGTACATAATATGGTTCTGGACGATCGACACTTAAAGACATATGAGTTAACGCCTGCTGTAGGCATGCCAGAAAAAGGGATATGGTACATTTTTCATGAAGAATTAAATCTGAAAAAGTTATGTGCAAGAGGGGTGCAAACAAAGACAACGAATTTCTCAACAATGTTTAGATCGTTTCAAAAAGAATCCAACCAATTTTATCCGTTGTTTTATTACCATGGATGAAACGTGTGTCCATCACTTCACGTCTGAGATGAAACAGCAGTGGATGGAAGCCGATAGTGAAAATCAATTTCATCTGCCGGAAAGGTCATAACTAGTATTTTCTGGGATGCAAAAGGAATTCTTTTAATTGATTGCAATACGTAGGGCGATTACTACGCACATCTTTTTGACCGGCTAGATGAAAAAATTCGAGGGATCAGGCCTGTATTGCAAACGAAAATATCTTGTTCCATCAGGACAATGCACCGGTCCACAAGAGTGCTTTGGCAAGTGAAAAGTTTAAGAATTTGCTGTACGAATTATTGGAAGATCTACCCTATTTGGCAGATTTGACTCCTTTTGACTATCACCTCTTCGTAAATCTAAAGAAATTTGTGTCTGGAATTCGTTTTCGATCAAACGAAGAAGTGATTGCAGCGATAATTTTTTTTTTTTTTTTTTTTTTTCTTAATGTGTGGTGGGTGCTTAGTTGCAGTGACTCCGTAAGCTGTATTACTTGTCTGGCCATCACTGCAACTCTTGCGGTGTAGTTTAGTGTGTGTAAGTTGTGTTTAAATGGCTTTGTGACAGCATCATATCGCCTTTTATGATGCCGCGCTGTTAATCACTTTGCTCCCAACAGCGAATGGCAAGTCGATCCGGGATTAAACTCTCTGAAAAAATGTCACCGTCCCTCCAGAGAATTGAACCCCGGCACCTATCGTCCTCTCACAACAATAGTCAGCCGCCTAACCACTGCGGCCATCGACCCGTTAAATAATAATAATAATAATTTATTAGCCACTGATCATCGATATGGGCTTTAGTCAAATAAGTTATATAAAAAAGAAATATGTATACATATACGTTTTCACCTACATACCACAGATAGAATTTGCATAAGCCACCAACCTAGATACCACTAACAAATTCCCGAATGCTGTAAACATAACTATCTACCAGATTTTTTTAAGCGCTAACTTAAACAATCTGGGGTTATCTCTACTTGTTATGTTGGTAGGCAATTTGGGCTTTCTTCATGCAAAGATAGTCGATGTTTGGGACTGCTCAGTGCTTCAGCATTTCTAGTTGCATAAGACACATTTATGTCAGCACTCCGAATAAACAGTGAACGATGCTTATGCACATAGTACCTACATCGCATATTCAAACAAAAATAGTGAAGGCAAGGAAAAGATGTTATACTGCTTAAAAATTGGTACCCACGAATCGGTTCTATGCAGTGAAAATATATTTCTAATTACTTATACGTTTTTGTAGGATATCAGACTAGTTTTGGACTGATTCGTTTTTAATCCATTATTATAACAATGGTGTCATCCGCGAATTGGGATATGTGATCTATGTTAAAGTATATATGGAGATCATTTACATAGATCAAAAATAACAGTGGGCCAAGAATAGATCCTTGCGGAACTCCCTGCGTAATACATGTTGCAGAAGATGATTGCGAAGAGGCTGTACTTCCTATTGTACTTCCTAATAATTTGTTTTCGATTACTTAAATTCGGAGATGGAATCCATTTATTAGAGAAACGTTGGACAAAGTATATTGAACTAAGAGGACATTATATAGAAAACTAAATGCATTTTTAAACTAAAAAACACAAATTTTCACTATCAGGTAAAATTCTCCCGTTCTTGCCTATTTTTTTTGTAATTCGAGAGCGCATATTTTCGAGGTACACCCAAAGCATGAGTGGTAGATTCCAGGATACAACCTGGTTATATGTCAAGATATTGACAAGTTAGTTAATGTCAACTGTGTTGTAGACAATTTGTTAGAGTTTATTCTGCATGCAGCAATTTTTTATTGTTGTTGTAAGTGGAAAGGGTGGAGACTACTGTGCTGTGCCTTACTATTACTTATAATGAATGGTGGTGTATGTTCTATTCTGTAACATTACATAACCACCCATCAACTGTCATTGCCCTTACAATATAGCTATCATGACTTTTATCTCATTGCTTTATCCATTATACACTTACCGGCAAAATAATCGATCCACTCAAAAAATTGATGAAGTTTGTTCGTTAATAAGTTTGTTATTTTAAATTCGATTTGATTCATTTTTTTTTTGCATATTCTAGGTAAATTTAAATGTAATCTATCACATCTTTGGAATTTTAAGAACATTTGGCGTACATCATTTTATACAGGGTGACAAAAGGTCTGTTTTTTTAATCAACTTTAAAACCATATATGGATTGTCAAAGTTGCTCCACCTTGTATTTTCTTATTTTGTTAACAAGACACATCATTTCTTTACAATTTCCTTTTTTATTTATTAAAATAGCTTAATTTTTGTAAAAGATACAAGGGTTTAAGAAAAATCTTACATTTTTACATTTTTCCTATGGTTTACGAATTTAACTTAACACCGAATTTAATGAAAAGAAATTGAAGAGAAAATGAAAAACATAAAAGACTTAATAGGAAGTGTTTCCTCCACGTGCACTGATAACCGCTGCAATTCCTCTTGGCATGCTCTCAATTAAGTTTTGAATGTAAGCCTGGTTGATTTGATTCCATTCTTCAGTTAGAACGTCACTAAGCTGTTGTAAATTTGCAGGTGTTGGTACACGAGATCGTATTTGCCTCCCAAGTGCATCCCAAACATGCTCAATTGGGTTTAGGTCTGGGCTTGGAGCAGGCCAATTTACTACTGAGATTTCAACCTCGGCTAAATACTCGCGTACAATTCTAGCAACATGTGGTCGGGCATTATCATGCATCAGCATGAAATCATCTCCGATAAACGGTGCAAAAGGAACAATATGTGGCTGTAAAACTTCTCTTATGTATCTATCGGCTGTCATGGCTCCCCCGTTAATTATAACCAAGTCCGTCCGAGCTTCAAAATTTATGCCACCTCACACCATTATCAAACCGCCTCCATAACTTACTTTAGGAAAAAAATGGTTTTGAAGGAAACGTTCACCAGTTCTCCGGTAAATTCTATAACGTCCATCTGGTGTTCTAAGACAAAATCTAGACTCATCCGTGAATAGGATGTTGCTCAATTTTTCGTTACCCCAGTTTACATGTTCCCTAGCAAGTCTAAGGCGTTCAACTCGATGGTGTCTCAATAACTCTAGACCAGTTGCAGGTCTCCTAGAACGCAGTCCAATATCAAACAGTCGCCTTTTTATTGTTCTATCACTTACTTGAACTTGCCTTACGTCCTCTAATCTGTTTTTCATTTGCACAGAAGTAACTTTTCCGTCCCTCAAAACATTTAACGTTATAAAGCGATTATCTCGCTCACTAGTAGATTTCTTTCGACCACAATGATTTCTTCTTGTGTATACACCAAATTCATTAAACCGTTTAACAGCTCTTTGAACTTTACATCTTGAAACTCCCAACACTCTGGCCACATAATACTGTGACCTACCATCCTGAATGAAAGCAACAGCTCTCGCTGCGTCGGTTACAGAAAGATCCATATTTTAAATTACTATTCGACAAGAAACACGTTCAAAAACGTAAGTGACAAGTTTTAGATTTCACAACTGACAGTATTTCAATAGCCCTCTATGCAAAAACGATAAATTCGTAAACTTATTGTTAGTACCATAGGAAAAAATGTAAAAATGTAAGATTTTTCTTAAACCCTTGTATCTTTTACAAAAATTAAGCTATTGTAATAAATAAAAAAAGAAATTGTAAAGAAATGATGTGTCTTGTTAACAAAATAAGAAAATACAACGTGGAGCAACTTGGACAATCCATATGTGGTTTTAAAGTTGATTTAAAAAACACACTTTGTGTCACCCTGGATAAAATGATGTACGCCAAATTTTCGGTGAGTGTATTTGATCAACGCTGCATCAGAAAAGTATGTCATTGTGTTAGACCATTTTCATACACTTATATGATCTTTTTAATTAAAACAATTTTTACATTTATATAGTTTTATAGCTGTAGGAATATGTGGGAATAGTAATTCTTTAAGAAGTGTATTCGACGTAGCGTTTGGTTTTATTTTTTTCCAAGATAAGCAGAAACTACGAAATTATATATAATTCTGTTCATAAATTACAATAATCTCGGTAGAAGCTTATATCTCGTATTCTCGTCACAAAGCAACTTGAATACAAACCAACAGAATATACAATAGAAGAAAAAATCCATCTTACATATAGTCACCTCTTCATGCATTTATGATGAAGCACACCTATACTATTGTATTCCTAAAGAATATTTCATATTATGTCTGTATAATTGTCTCTAAGCCCACATGTCTATTGAAATGTTCTTTTTTATACGTAATATTGTCTCCTCTTTGTGTGGATAACAGTTCGTATATTAGGAAATTGGGCGTGATTCCAGTCTGATGGTTAGACTTTGGAAAAAAGACATCCATTGTTTACCAAATTATATTTTAAAAAGTACAACATCAAAGTCACACGACATAACTATATGTCTCACAGACAAATAGATATGTGCTTCATATCTATCTATGTACATATACGAAATGTTTCAAGTAGAGCACTCTGGCATTCATCTCCAAAAATTACTCTTAGGTAAAGCATGCTGAAAGGCTCGAGTTCGTTTCCTCCTTAGACTAATTGGGTGCTTCAGAATACGAGAATTTCATAAAGAGAATTTTGCATGAATTTAAAACGTAATGCAATGTAAAAGGATAACTGGAATGCATATATGTACATATGTGGAATATAAATCTATATGTGCATTAGATGATGGTGTCAGTAAATCGAGAAAAAACGATATTCCGAATGCTGTATTCTATGAAAATGCACTACAGTTCAAATTTATCATAAACTTAATTAACCCACAAACTTTGTTGCAGTTTGTGTTGACGCCTCATGAGAGGCATTAAATGTAACTTGCATTATTAAATTATCTAGCTTGGGTTTTGGATGTGCTAATGAAGTTAAACACAAGTAACAACAACAAGTAACTGTATGCGTCTTTGCATTTCAAATAAAGTTTCGTATTGTTCATGAACTTCGCAATAATTTCATTAAATACAGGATATTTCATACGCGTACCTACATAAAAACAACTTTGAAACTAAAGAGTAAAATTTTATTTCTCACAATCTTTGGACATCTAGTAATCTACGTTGTAGATAAACAAAAGGAATAGACTCAATATTTTCATTACTGATTTAGAGTGGTTTGTTCACGTTAGTCTATAGTTTAGCAACTATGCTGACAGCAAACAAAAATTCTTCTATTATCCGAAACAGGACTGTTCTTAAATGCCTTAGGTTTATTTACTTACTATTTTGTCTGTTCATCGATCTCAAACAGAGATAATTTTCCACTATCTAATTTCTTGTATAAAGGCTGTCTTGAGTTAGACATTTACTCGCTGTTTCTCATCTTTGGTCTTAGCATGATTCAGTATTATAGGAGAAAATAAATTAAAAATTTCATGTGTGTAGGTTTTTATAATCCTAACAATCTAAAAGAATCCACTATCACTTACTTGTGCTGTTCCTGTTGCCAACCACTACCACTTTATTTCTTAATCAAACCTTTCTGATTAAGTTGGAATGAATGTCTTCCTGGGACGCATACCTGAGACTAATTTGCTATCTTCACAGTGTCATAACATCAACTGCAAAAGTTTTATAAGTTCCAAAATGCATAAAACAAAAATCGACAGTTGATGTATACCAGGCCAGTTCAGATATTATTGTCCCTGATGTAGAATGAAACGAGTTGGAAAGGTGGATTTTTTTATTTTTCAGCATAGTCTCCTGAGGCATTGATACACTTGGTATAACGATGATAAAGAGCCCCAACATCCTTAGAAAAAAATTTTTTGTCTTGGGCTGCACACCATTCGTTCACCTCTATCATCATCGTCCCGAAAGTGAGTCCCACGAAGAAAGTTTGTGGAATACATGGGAGACACCAAAGAGCCCTATCTGGAGAATAAGATGCCTTCCAAAAAAATTTCGAAGCCTGCGTTATGATTGTGGCCATTGAAACACAGCTCCTGTAGGTATAGGAACGTTGTCCTGATGATACAGCACACCACATCTGAGTTTTTCTCTCCTTGTTTCTTTGATGGAATCACGCAGTTTTTAAATGAAAGCAGCATAATATTGCCCAGTTATAGTCCGACCACAGGGTTTGGTAAAAGGTCTATAAGGATAATGATCCTGGCATCCTAAAAAACTGTGGTCATGATCTTCCCCGTAGATGCTCTTTCGAGGGGGTGGTAAATCCTTGTGTCTCCACGCCATGCTCTGCCTCTTTGATTCTGGATCATAATGGTGAACTCAGGTTTTATCTACAGTAACGAATCTTGCCAGGAAATGTGCAGGATTTAGCCAAATTCGTCGCTAAAATGACTTGCTCTAGCATCGTGCAGCCACCTTCTTGAGACCTAATTCTTTATATAAAATGATTTCTACGCTACCAGTTGAAAAGCCACAAGTCTGAGCTATGAATTTCACAGAGATTTTTCTATCTTTCAGGACTAAGTCTACCTGGATAGATGTACTAGTGCAGTAGAATTGCACAAAAGATCGGTAAACGCAATTAAACATGTACAAAATTGGTTTGCAAATAATAATTTGAAACTAAAAAAACTGAACATATTCTCCTTGGCCTGCATGCTGATAGACAGCTTCACTTAGATTTATAATTGATTTCCGTATGTAACCAATTAATATCTGTTATCCACACTCTATGAAGAAGGAATTTTTTCTGACAAATTTCTCAGGATTTGATCGATATTTTCACCTTCAAAAGAAAGAAGTATGCAGACTACTAGGTATACGCCGTATTCAAAGTTAGCGGTGTACTATTGCTATTTCCCTTATTTTTGGAGCTAGAGTTTTGGCCAAATTAGCAAATTATTAGTGTTTTTAACGATATTATTATTAGTAGTTCCGAAAAATTAGAAAACTTAAAACGTTTTTAATTGGAACATCCTGTATATTTGTACATATTTAGAAAGATAATTTCATTTGTGATATAAAAGCTTCAATACACTATTGTCCTTAAATGAATAATAAAGTTGTGTTGGAATTTAGTCGATATCAAATAAATATTATTAATAGGTTTCTTTCACTTCAAGGCAAAACAAATAGTATGCCCATTGAAATTGTCAATAACCACAAGCACTGCGTAGTTTGTCGACATTTTCTAATATAACCAAAGCTTCTAAACCCATGGGCTTATAACACTCTTTTATTTCTGATGTGGCTCTTTGATATAGTTCATATACCTACAGAACCACTAGCGATGACCCTTACCCATAGCTTATAACAGTACCTGATTAGTTTACCCTTTAAAAACTGCTTGCATCCATGACGGCCATAGTAAGGTACAATGGCTTCATCTACTGGATGATTTTCAGTAAGTTTTGCGAAATTCAAAAATCGTTCATTCATTTTCTCGAACAATAGCCTCACTTCAGCACAGCGATCACTGAGATCTAAACTGTTGTTATCACAAGAGTGCAAAACACTCATTATGTACTCAAATCTATTTCTGGACATTGCATCAGATATTATACATAGGTGTATGGACATCTTTAGCCAGTTCCCAGTACATTCTTCTTCGTGGATAAGAGCAGTAACCACTAAATAATAAAATTCCGAAAAATACTTTCAGCTCTTGTTTGGTAATATCAGCATTTATTTATTTAAAAATTCAACAACTTCATTGTCAACGAATTGTTCAAACAATTCTAATGGAGTTCTATTATTTGATGCACAACTAATTTGTAACCAACTGATATCTAGTAAGTCGTTGTCTATATCTCCTTACATCCATTTTAAGGATTTTACAGGTTTCTGTTTAATTTTAATTTTTTATCAAGTTGGGATAAAGGAACTTCATCCTCTTCTTCCCATTCCTGGACGTCCAAGGTTTTTTGTAAGAAGGCTTCGATTCTTAGTCGGTTGCCAGGTAAATTGTTTATTGAAACTTTGTTTTCGTTACCAGAATCTTCTTCTTGGGGGCATTATATTTATATCTATTGTGCGCCCAGCTGGATTATAATCATCTTCTTTTAAACTTCTCAAAAGCTCATGCAGAGTAAGACCTCTGTAAACAAAAATATACTTTATATATTTGAAGAAGGAAGATTTAAGCCAATATTCTTTTACAAGACCTACAATTTGCTTAAGAAATTCTGTAGAAAAACTCACCCAACAAGCCTAAGGTCACTACGATAATTCGTATTCATATTTCAGTTACTTGCAGACAGGATTCAACAAGTCCGCTGCGTACACCACTTGAGAAAACATAAAAACAAGGTTAAGGAGTTATAATATAAAAGATCTCTGTAGTGTCCTTTAAAAAGAACAGTGGGCATATCTGGGTTAATAATGTTTCTTTGACATCGACTAAATTCCAACACAACTACTTTATTATTCATTTAAGGACAATAGTGTATTGACGCTTTTCTATTACAAATTTCTAAATATGTATAAATATACAGAGTGTTCCAGTAATGCATACTAATCAGCATTAAAAACACTAATAATTTGCTAATTTAACCAAAGCTGTAGCTCCAAAAATAACGGAGATAGCAATAGTGCACCGATAGCTTTGGACACGGTGTATAGATGGTTAAATAGTTGGTTGCCAAGATTTGATTGTAAAACACGTGCATGCCAACATATTTAACAAGTTTAAAAAATGATTAATTGCAAAAGTATTGTCCTATTGCCTTTTTCATGTCAATCTTTTTCATTTTATGAAATAACTATACCATTTTTCCTTGTTAAAAATGCAACACCTACTACTTTTTCTCCACGGATTTCTGTCGTGTCATATATCGACAGGAACGAAATTTATTGTGAAGAGAACTCAACCCACGTCTATCTTGTAGTTTCGCTAATCCATCGCATTGCCCGTAATACAAAAATATCGACCGATCTTTTGATTTTTCAGAGTGGCCTAAACGGTAACGCAACGTCACCGGCGCCCTCGGTCACCTTAAATTCGACATCCAAACCGATTCCACCGCCAAGGGATCATCTAAAAATAGAAAAAGACGGAAGACTGGTTAATAGAGCACCTGCTCCCCAACTACCTGCCCGAATAACGAATAACAATAATAATATTACGACCGCTACCCCCGTCGCCGCCACGACAACAACGGCACCCTCAACGGAACCGCCGACAAGAGAACAGCTAGATAGCATCAGGAAATATCAGGTGAGTTTGAATACCTGTATAAATGCGTGTGTATACGTTATTCATTGGAAACACAGTTTCCCATTCATTCGGTATGAGCATTACGTTCTACGGTCTATTATTATCGCGACGACACGACAGTGCGAAGAGATAGATAATGTGTTCCAACATTGAATACGCGGACTGTATTTAGACCATGACGACGAATGAAGGGATGTTTTGTGTTGCGTACAAGACGATTCAATTGTGCGGAGATGTCCCGATCGCCTCTTATTGTGACTGGCGTGCTTATACATCTCGTTTTACGACAATTACTAGGAAACTAATGGTAGAATGTTTCGCTTGAATGCCTATCCTATTTGTTGAGATTGAGTTTCATACATGGTTTACGATTGTCGTTCTATATCTGAGTTTTTATTCGTGTAATCCTCATCAATTTCACATTCTGTTTGTTATCACTTTACATAAAAAACGAAAATCTGGCTTATTTTTACTTCATTTTCGTTACATTTTAATATGCAGATGTTTTGTATATTTTTACCTTACTGTGACGCCGTCAAAATTACACATCCTTTAGCTACCAATAATGAATGAGTGTTTAAATTAAAACCAAATAATTTTCTAAATATTCAGTTTTCAATTATTCGTAAAGGCGGTGAAAATATGAAACGTTTGATACATTGAAAAAAATCGTAACATATAGCCAAATACGTTAACAGTATCTCGTAAAGGAAGCATCAAATCAAAATTTTATAAGACAAGAAAAAAATTAGACAAATCCCCAGCCCCGTTCATCAGAAAAAAAATTAGAAGTCAAAAGGTACCACATCTCCTACTTTTCTATTCGTTTCTTGATGTTTTTTGTTAAAAATCATACAAATTTAAAAACGATTTCTTAAAACACATCAGACGTATTAATAACTAAACTTTTTAAAAAGTTAAATTCGACGGCTTTTGTATTGAAGAAAAAGCGTTCAAATAAAAAGTGATATAAAGAAAGTCCCATTCTTGTGGCCCAAAGAATATATAGTTAACAGATTGACCTATTTTTTTGTAACACCCTGCATATTGACAATGTGACCAACGTTGCTAGTTTCTCGTCTTTAGTTACATATACAGGGTGAGGCATTAGTGCGTCAAAACTCAATATATCAATTAATTAAACGGGTCGATGGCCGCAGTGGTTAGGCGGCTGACAATTGTTGTGAGAGGACGATAGGTGCCGGGGTTCAATTCTCTGGAGGGACGGTGACATGTTTTCAGAGAGTTTAATCCCGGATCGACTTGCCATTCGCTGTTGGGAGCAAAGTGATTAACAGCGCGGCATCATAAAAGGCGATATGATGCTGTCACAAAGCCATTTAAACACAACTTACACACACTAAACTACACCGCAAGAGTTGCAGTGATAGCCAGACAAGTAATACAGCTTACGGAGTCACTGCAACTAAGCACCCACCACACATTAAAAAAATAATAATAAAAAAAATATTAAAGATATCACAAAATGTTATATACAAAAATTATAGATAGTCTTAAGCTACATATTTTTAAATTATTTTTGTATGTACAGGGTGTTTCATATTGCCAGCATGAACCAAACATACATTTTCTTAAATGGGACACACTATATATTATGAAAATCATTGCGTATTCAACGTCCTGTATATTCCACACGAAACAACTTGAAATTCTTTTTGTACTGGAATGAGTTTTTTATATTGTTATAGTTTCATAGTAAAGCGATATTTTGCCAATATTGCGAAAACTGTGTACAGGGTGATTCAAAACGCAAATGCATTATTTTCTCATCTTATTTAAATGAACCATCCTGTATTTTATATTAAGAAAGGGAAGGACACTGTATGCACTTTCATTTTTATTAATCACTATCTACAATCGTTAATTTCTGAGATATTTAATATTTTCGTAACGCAAGGTGAGGTTTTTCAAAATAATTGTAAGATGTCAAATTAGCCATGAAAAAATGACAGTAAAAGACCATTAAATCATGAATTGAGATAAACTTATTAAATACAGCACAACTACAAAATGTTAAACTTATACCGGTATTAATATTATTATTTAAAGAAAACGAAAAATTGAGACAAGAAAACGTGGAAATAAGATCTCGAGTAAAAGAATTGATGAAATGGAAGGAAATAATAATGTAGTAATTCACTGACTAAAGCGCAGTCTGGAAAAATCAACAGGGTTAAAAGAAAAGATGGAGAAGTTAATGGAAACGTAGATGAATGTACAAGTTCGCATAGAAGCAATAAAAAAGTTAGGCACAGATACATGCTTGGTTCAACTGAACAATGGAAACGAAAAAAGAAGTGTAGGTAATGAAAAATAAGAGTAAGCTTAGAGAATTGAAGAAAGAAAAGATTTATATAACTGATGATATGTCAAGAAAAGAAGAAATACAAAAATATATAAGAAAGAAAGCTGAACAAGAAATTAGCAACGGAAGAAGGGTAAAAATGGGGTATAAAAAATGTGGATAGAAGGAAAAGAATGGAGATGGAATGCGGAGAAGGGAATACTCGAAACGTCAAAAAAATACGAAGAATGAAACAAATAACTAAATGATGAAGAGGCTGACTAATTGCTGACGAATATGGACAGAAAAACGGTTATGGGTAAGGGAAAAGCGAGTAAAGATATGCAAAACATGGTGAATACAGAATGTCTAATGCACTTAAAGATAAGACAAGTCAAGAAAGGAAAGCAAATAAAAATGGTTAAAAAACTCAGATGAAGATTGCAACCTGGAATGTAAGTACGATGTTAGAAGTAGGCAAAATGGAGGAATTAGGAAACAATATGGAAAAATATAAAATAGGAATAATGGCATTGCAAGAAATAAGATGGGAAGGAGAAGGTAAAATAGATAAAGAGAAATACTCTATATTATATGGTGGAGAGAAAAAGCAAGCTAGGAATGGGGCTGCATTTATGGTAAACAAGGATGTTAGAAGTAAAATTATCCAGTTCAAAACTATTATGAAACTTTGACGCT
The DNA here is from genome assembly GCA_023690525.1 of Holotrichia oblita. Classification (NCBI taxonomy): domain Eukaryota; kingdom Metazoa; phylum Arthropoda; class Insecta; order Coleoptera; family Scarabaeidae; genus Holotrichia; species Holotrichia oblita. The sequence goes on along the minus strand of CM043018.1, from coordinate 20,343,896 downwards.
GACCTGTGAGAACATCTCGAAACATGATACGTTGATTGTAGCAGGAGATTTCAACGCAAAGATAGTAAAGGAAGAACATGTAAGTAAGGTGGTATGAAAGCACACAATACATGACATAACTGCGGATAACGGGTTAAGACTTTGTAATTTAGCAACCCAGATGAATATGATAGTAGCAAGCACGATGTTCCAACACAAAAAACAGCATAAAGTAACATGGATGAGACCAGAAAAGACGGACGGGAATCAAATTGACCATATCCTAATAACAAAGAAACGATGTAAGATGATACAAGATGTATGAAGCTACCGAGGCACAAGCATGAACAGTGACCATCACTTAGTTATAGGTAAGATGAAGTTAAGATTAACACAAAATAAAAAAACTGGAAAATACCAAAGAGAATGGAACACAGTAGACTTACAAAATGAAGAGGTACGAAGAGAATATGAGCATCAATTGGAAAAACGATTAAGAAATAACAAAATATACGACGATATAGAGAGTAAAAAATATTAAATATCTCAGTTGTTCCATTTAAATAAGATGAGAAAATAATGCATTTCCGTTTTGAATCGCCCTGTACATAACTCAATGAAACCTTATATCGAAGGAATGAGGAAGATATACTTAATCTAAATTTGAAATAATATATAGTGTGTCCCATTTAAGAAAATGTATGTTTGGTTCACCCTGGCAATACGAAACACTGTATATAACTGTATATAACTGTCTATAACTATATAATATTTTCAATAATTCTTTAAAAACGAATCATATGTCTAGTGTGGATTCTGGTTTGTCTCTGTAGTATACCCTATTTTGTCTCTCATCAGACATAGTCGTCCAAAACAATGCTTTTCCGATTCTACCATTCTTCTGTGTTCAATCGACACACTATCATAATACCATAAATTGATCACGACTTTTATTGTATTTCATTCACTATTATAGAGGTTGATCCAGATTGGACTTTAGGATTTGTTCTTTGAATAAAACACAGGATATTTAAAAAATCGGAAATTTATTATTAATGCTGTGAAGTAGGTATAGACTTGGCAATTATGTATGAAATATGATATCATCCAAATGCCCTCCTCAACTCTGCTTACATGATACCACTCTTTTAACGAAGTTGTCCGTAACAAGTTCCAATAAATGCGGTTCGATGACAGTAATTGCGCGTTTGATGTTCCCCTTTAGTTCTGAAATTGAGTTCTACAGTTTTCAACTCAAAACTCGTTGAAGCTGCAGAAAAGTATCCATTCGATAAAAATTTTGAAATTTCACTGGACCTCTATGCAGTTTTTTGGCCACTACATAACTACCGTGACTTCTGTCTTGTATTAAGGGATGAACCCAGTACTTTCGTTTCTTTTTTCTGTTTCGATACCAGCACCATACTGCTACAACGTCCTCATCATCCGACCACATCACAGAAACTGATCATCTACTATAGTTTCGTTAATGTACTGTCAAATATGAAACCAGTTTTGCGAATCTTGTTTGATAAAACCAATTTTATGAAACCAGTTTCGTCAGTGTGCAGTCTGCATAAAAATGCAAACTTCCAACGTTTATAGAACAAAAATGGCGCGAAATTAAAATCCTAAAGTCCAATCTGGATCACCCACTTAGACTCTGGATGACAAACATTTTGTATATAAAAAAGAATTACCAACAGTTTAAAGTAAAAAAAAAATGGAAACCAAGTTTCGTTCAATAACGTAATCGTCTTTCCCATGTTAAACCAATGATAAACCAACGAAGATAAAGAAAGTAATTTAAACTAAGAAATTATCAAAACAAAAAAAAGACTTAGGCATCTACATAATACCTCTAAAGTACATAGACTTTAAAATATTTTATTATGACTAAAACTTGTTTCAGGTTATTAAATGTCACATATTAAGTCTAACAAAGAATTCCATGCCAGAAATTTGATAAAAATATTTGCTGTACATTGATGTACTTATCTTTAAAACTTTAAAATGAAACCTAGTAAGTGCACGGTGAACTTTCCAGATCCCTAAACTTTAACTGTCGAGAATTTTATAGCGAAACTTTTCCAATATTCTAAAGCATAATACGAACACAATTGTTCACAAGTATTCTAAACTTATTAAACTGAATCAAAACTATTAACCACACAACTTGCTAACAGGACAAGCGGAAATACACGAGAGAGAAAATCTGAAGCTATATTTAAGAGTGAATTAATAGAGAGTACAATACGTCCACATAAATCTTTCTAAATCGTAGTTCACCAAAAATTAATTTCGTTGTAGGACACCCTTCAGAACAGCCTACTTTAAAAGCATGTAATAAATTAGAGCTGTTGTATATTAATACATCGGCATTGGAGCTTTGATATTTCGAGCTGTAATGGAATACATATCTCATTTGCAAGGAAAGCACTTAATATAATATGCACATAATAATAAAAACAAGCTTGTTCGGAATGATGATGTTGCTTTAGTACCTTAGGAGGTCGAAAACGTAATTAATATTTTATTTATGTTAAATTCAAAGAAAAAAAATCACATTTTAAAACATCAAATTGTACAGTGCAAAAATGACGTTTATGTATGTAATAGATACATAGGTGTATAGTTGGTTGCATATACTAGATGTTTAAGCATTATTTTATAGCAGCAGATACAGTGCCACCAACAATCAGCATATAAGTTGGCGAATAGTAGGATGTATTGACATAAATTGATTGTTTGTTATTCTGTATTTACTTACTAATCTCGTGGAGTTGTAGCATTTATAACAGGAGGATTCGATATTAAAATGTATTAAATCCGTTTTGATTAGTCGTGAAGTTAGCGAATTATTTCGGCGACAAAAATACGTTAAAGGATACCAACTTTCACATTCAAAATATTTCCTTTTTATAATAATGTTTCAAATATCTATATATCTTTTTAAAAATTTAAGCGTAGGTAGTTTTTAAGATAAAAACACCTTTCGGTATTAATTTTTTTTATCAGCCAGAGGGCAGCAATATTTTCCAAACAAGCATCCTATGCTGTTATTTTTCATCGATGTTATATCAGATATTATATCTACAAAAACATACACATACCTATCTAAAATTAATATCCGGAAAAAAATGCTATGAAGCCTACATGTTGTCGTGATATTGATTTGCAGATTTCAGTTTCACACCAAGTATATTTACGTTGCAACTTGTTAATTTAAAGTATCAATAACTAAATCAAGGACATGTGTACGTTACGTACACAGTAGGTAACATTCTTTTATGTCGTATTGAAGTGACGATTCCCAGAAATAATTATTCAAACTTTTTTTATAGTATATGCTAAAATCAGGTTTAATTTTTGATGTATGTGTTGCTTAAATATTTACTTTTTATTTCGAGGTGATTTTTTTGACATCAAATATTACAGTTTTTACTTATATGTACATTTTACTGATTTATTAATTTTAATTCATCAAGAATTACTTTATATTAATAATTACTTCTATTAGGTTAGACATATCTACTACGACCACCAATGGTGATCACCAATCCTTATTAATGCTTAATCCTGTCTTTTAATTCGACATGATTTAATTACTATAATTGGAAATATATTTGTATAAACAATTCTCATAGTATCGCGTGACTAACATGATCTTGATTTACGTGGGCTTGAATCAGCGATGTTAATTAACTATTACGTTAACTTTACGTTATTCAAATTATAAGAGGTTTGCACCGCTTGCAACATCTAGGTACATATGTTATACTAACTATCGATCCATATTTATTTATGGGCGTTTAATTAAAATATTTTCCTGAAGTTAAGTCTGACAAAAAATTGGGTTAATTGCTCTTTCTGCTTCAGACGTTGATTTGCCTCCCCAAATTAAAAACAATGAAAAAAAATAAGATAATATAACTTTATTATCATTTTGTCATATCAGTCTAGGAACCTCTTTGATTCAGTAGCAAGCTTATTCAAGAGAATGTTTTATCGTGAATTGTTTCGTAGATAGATTCTTCCATAATGGTAATAACACATTAACAGGCATATATGTAGTGTAGTCCAGGTATTGATTCTTTTGGTGGTGTTGGATTCCCGATAACTGCTTTCTTCTATACGATTTGTACTTTGGATATGTACGCAAACCCTCTCCAGTAAGTTATATGTGAGCTTGGATATCAGAATTGTCTAGCGGGTACAATCAATGAGGTTGCAATATCATCTCCTTCTTCCAAGTTATTCGCCACCGTTGAGTAGTTGCAATACAGCATAAATTGTTCCTAATCCCCGTCGAAACCCAAATTGTTGAGGGGCAACACCGGAATCGCTCTATAATTGGAAATGTCATTTGTAGCATCCTTTTTTAAGAATAAATTTAACTTTGCCTGTCTTCTTTTTTATACTCATCAGCTGGAATGGCCTTTAGTATGGCGGTCGAAGTTTTTCGGATGACCGGGATAGTATCGAAACGATTTCCTTTCATCGTCAATTTAAATTTGGGAAATAGCCAGGAGTCCTACGGAGCCAAATCAGGTGAATACGGTGGATGATCGATAACAATGATGCCTGTTTTGGTCAAGAATTCACGTACCATGATGGTACATTATCGTGCAACAAAAGTCAACTCCTTAGTTCTCGATAATCCGGTCGAACTCGTCGAATTTTGGCTCGCAATCATTATAGAACTCCCAGATAATATGCCGCGTTCACTATCTGACCTTCTGGAACAAATTCACTGTGAACAATTTCCTTTAAATCAAAGAAAACGGTCACCATTGTCTTGATTTTGCTCTTCTGAAAACGTTTTTTTTTTCTGATTTGACTCTTCTAGTAACTTCCATGCCACACTCGACGTTTTACAACCAGTTACAATGGCTGAAGCATGTCAGCCATTGTCGGATTCCTTTGGGGCATTTTTAACATCTCTTTGGAATGCTGAACTCTCCAATTTGTTTGATCCTCTGTCAGAGAGTGTGGTACGAAGTACGTACAGACTTTCTATTTGCCCAAATCTTCGGTCAAAATTCGATAGACTGTGCTTTTCGGTATTACAGTTTGCTGTTCGATGAGACTCGCAGGCACACAACGGTCGCTTCGAAAAATTTATTTGACTTTCTCAATGCTTTCTTCATTGCGTGTGACTTAGCAGTCCTTGTAAAGTATGAGAAAAGTGCCGATTGAATTTATCTAGGAAATGGTTACTGCACTTCCGAAGACGACTCTTCGATCTCCCAGTTTCTCTATTTATAATTTTCCAAATGTGAAATCATCAATGCTGGAATATATTTTGGTGTTGTAATCGAAGTAAAGAATTTCGACTAGAAAATTGAATTGATCCATTGCTATATTCTTAAACAATTAGTCGCATATTTATTCATAGTTACCTAGTAATTGAAGTGATGCTGTAAAAATTGTTTCTTTACTGCTTCATCTTTCATCTGGCCAAGTTTTGATCAGTTTGTTTCAAATGAACTCTAAACATCAAGCAATTTTCTTGGCGAACTATTTTATTTGTTCTCTTATACATTCGGTATTCATTGGCAGAAAACACTTGCAAACTTTAGGTACACTTTTTCTAAACTAAATGACTTAAATCTCTCAAGAATAATGTCCGAACAAGCTATTAAAGTTTTATTACCTACCCTTTTGTACAACCTATACTACGGCTCACGGAAGTTCTGCCAGATCATTCTGTTTAATTTCAACATATGCACAATAAAACACTAAAAACATTGTACATTACATTTATTTTATAAAAATAGCTTACTAAAGTCTTATTAACTAAAAATATTTTTCGTTCGCCAAATAATCCACCCTCGGCGGCAACGCATGTTTCAACTATCCTCGGCACTCTTACAATAAGATTTTCGAGCGTTTCAGGCAGAATATTTTCCCACCTCACTGTGTAAACAGTTCCACATTTCGTTTTTGGAAGTAGGGCACTTTCGAATTGGGTCCTCTCGTACAGCCAGGAAAATGTAAAAAAATTTATTTATTGATTTTTTAATAATATTTATTTTCAAAGAAGACAATTGTGAAAAATGTCGAAAACAAATGATAATGTAAACCTATCTACATACAACATACATACATTCTATCTTAGAATACTAAATTTCAAAATTTACAGTGTATCAATAAAGGAAAAGAATTCATTCAAGTTATAGAATACATTAATTTGTAAAAATTCCTTTAATTGTTTTTTAAAAAGATGTAATTGATGCTGATTTTTTATTGATACAGGTAAAGAATTAAAAATTTTAACGCTTAAAGGATTTGGAGGATTCTGAGTAACTCTTAAGCTATTGTACGGAATTCTAAAAGTATCTTTCGGGTTTCGTAAGAATGGAAATCGGAATTTAGATTAAATTTATGTTTATACATATGTATGTACTTGAATATATGTATATACAATTCTGGTGTAGAACTGCGCCAAATCGAGAACGGGTCGTCTCGACATTTTTACCACACCCCACTGTTCTCCTTTCCCTAAAGCACTTATTCACTTTATGGGAAGGGGAGAAGCGGAGTGTGGGGAAAGTACCGAGGCGACTTACTATCGATTCGGCGCAGTTCTACCCCTGATTCATTTATAAAAAGATTACAGAATGTCATTATCTTCAAATTTGAAAGAATATTCCTACAGAAAGTCGTAGGTGGTATTCCAACAATAGCTCTTATTATCCTTTTTTCAGCTAATGAGACATCATTAGTCATGGCCGCATATAAACTAAGTAAGTAAGGTATCATTAATATGTAAATCAATATTATTCATATACAGTATAAATAGTATGGGGCCAATAACAGATCCCTGCGGCACACCCATATTACATGGGATTCTATTCGATTTATTCCTTATATTATTTATTGCGTTTATTTAAAGAACATCAACATAAAACTTGATTAGTTAGGTCTTGTCTGCTTGAATTTGTTTCTTATTTACTTTCAGTAGATGGTTTAGATCAAATATCGAACTCCTATTGGAAGCTTTTTTCGTACATATAAGTGTGTAATCGCTTGTGACTTCTTCTTTTCACATTTTCCCAGTCAGTTGTATGTATGTATGTACATGGAAGTAATTGCGCACGAAAGCTTCCATGATGGCATTTTAGTTGAAACGCTGCCGTCGCAAAGTTAGTGGTCCATACATGTAAAAATTATACGATCGAAATTGCTTGGTGAGCATCTAAAGGCCTCCCATAACATTTTCTTGAATTTCATGCGTGATTTACTATATGAACCTGGGTATTGTCGTGTAACAAAATGACGTCCTTGACAGATGATCTTCGTCTTTCACTCTGAAAAGCGTCCTGGTTCAAGCTACACTGTTATTTGTTATTAAAATTTCAGCTGGACATTTATCCTGGTAAACAATATTATCGGTTGCTTGTTTAAAACTTTTACAAGATTGTTATGTTTGCGAAATAAATACAAATTATATAACAAATTGTGTTATAAGCATACAACGTTTTAACTGTAAGTATTTGTTTTTAAGTGAATCTGCCTTCACTGTATATCGTTGTATGTAAATAAAGTTGTAGTCACATAACAATGCTATTGTTTTTTAGTTCATTAGCGGTCATCAAAAACTTATCATCGCTATGAATATGCTTTCAGGTTAAAATTGAAATATTTATGATAATGGAATAACACTAAAGTTGTTTATTTCGCTTCAAAATGCCAGTGCATATAAACTTTGTTAAAAAAATATTTTCTCGGTACCACTCGTTATTTCCAAATCGAAACTTTTCTAATTATTCGTTAGCCTGCGTGTAATAATATACATACCAATTCAGCTCGCAACTTTGCAATTCCATTACGCTAATATAAAAATTAATGATATTTTAAAATGTAAATGGGTGACACCGTTTAGGAAATATTTCCTTGACCTTTTCCTGGCATTACTATTTCCGTCAACATATTAAACAAATAACGTTTATAAATAGGCAATACCTATTAACGGAAATACTTTTTTTGTTTTATTACTTTAATTAGTAGATGATGCCTATTTTGCACTTGCACACCGCTTATTATAACTACAGAATAGATCATACAGTAATTAGGAATTATAAAATGATAAAAGTAGAATGCAGTAATTCGCTTAATTATATTGAGTTTCTGTTTTAAAAGAATGCGTTGCCCAGTTTTAGTCGACGCTAACTAGTTATTTATTAGTATTGATTTGGCGAGAATGTAGCGAATACAATCCTCCTAATGCAGCTCTGTGCATCGTTTGTTCTCATTGGATGTTTATTTATCTATTTTTAAAGTTCACTGGGAACTGCTGACAAGTCTCTGTACTGCTAACTTAAAAGTAAATAAACAGATACGTACAACATTTATTTTACTTGTAAAAGTCGCTTTGTTGTTTTCCTTTGACAAGAAGAATTCGAAAATTAATTAAATTAATCTAGCAATTTGAAATAAAAGACGAAGTATTGGCACAGACTAATTCAAGAATATAGAGAATAAAGTAAACTGGTTTCTACTACTAGTACAGTGTTCATAATTATTTACGATCCCATTGCTTCCGTTGCAACATCTGTAAGGAGTAAAACTAACATGGTCAAAAATAGGAACACCATAATCTAAAAACATGGCAAACGCTCTGCAGAACAATGTAGACCGTTAAAATGTAACTCTTTTATCAGTAATTTCAACAAAAAGATGTTACATTGGACTAGTTCTAAGGCTTAGGCTCTACGCTTATGTATATGTGAGCAGTTTCTTAATTTACAAAGTCCAAATTGCTTTTAAATAGTACTATAATGATACAATGTCAATGTTCATGACTAGTCGAAAGAAATACATAATTCCAGAAGCCTGTTGCATCGCATTTGAGTGAACCTATTACCCAGACAGAACAAAGTCATCTTCTAGACGATGATGATAAGATGTCTGAATCCGATATTCGGGACGTCTTATAGATGTCTGTTTACGTGTAGCAGACGTCCATAAGATGTCATATAGACACTGGATGTTACAAATATCAACGTTTATAAAACATCGTTTTACAACGTCTTATGGATGTGCGTTTTGAACTTATAGCAGACATAGTTTAGTGAAACATCTCTTAATGCGCTACTATCACTTGTTGGTAGGAAATTTGAAATAAGCAATTTTTACTTGCAATAGTTTTTATTATAAACTAGATATTATTTATGATAATATTAATATTCAATTATAAACTAGTTGACGCATAATAAGTAGAGTGGATCAATTCGGAGCGAAAGCAGAGGCATAATGCGCTTTCCTGCTACTACCTATTATACGTGCACACACGATGACCGTGGACAACATACTAAGTAATCGTATGTGCGATGGGGCACACGGGAACCAATTCGTTAGTCACGCCTCTGCTTTCGCTCGGAATTGGTATACTCTAATAATAAGTGACTTACAGAATGTGAAAACATATATATTTTTTTAATAAACTCCAGATTACCAGATTTGCGTGCTAAAGTTGTATGGGAAAAAATATGATTCAAAGATAAAATTAAATTCTCTTATTAAATGCGTTACTTAAATTATTTAATCTCTCGAGCATCAGTCTATAATACAATCTTAACATTACGCTGCTTTATTAACCATTCCTAAAAAACTTCATCGTAAGCAGAAATTGCCTATTTCACATTTTCCACCAACTTATAGCAGGGCTTCAAGTCAGCTAAACAAGTTCTATATTACTGAATGTAGCTTCACTTTCCACAAATAAAGTAGAATCCTCATCTCAAATATTGAAATATATATACATACGTTCCACTTTTATATTTTTATAAACTTCCTTGATTATTTATTACCTACGGTTGAATGTTTTGAAAAGCTTTCTTTGAATAATGCTCAACTTTGTTTGACACTTTCGTCTCTTTTGTGATATGAAATGTCTCTCTCTCTCTCTCTTTCTCTCAAATATGTTTTTAGGCCTTTAAAGGAGGTCTTATGAATGTTACAAAATATTACAAATGAACATTTTAGAGATGTCGTTGAAACTACATCTATTAGATGCCTTGTGCTGTCTGGGTAGGAATTCATAAGAAAAAATTACGAAATAGAACCAAGCGATTCCTTTCCTTTTTCTCATCTGATTGGGAAAATTGAGGACCTTAAGAAAGGTAGTAACAGTATATCACTAAAATAGAGACAAATTATGTGGTTTTCGTAGATCCAAGTTGTCATATTCAATTATAAAAGAGAATAAAAAATGCCAATGTTCCTGCCAAATTGCCCCGTTCGTCTTGTAAAATAGTTAATAGTTTTTCAAGAGATGGAGTTGCAGGATATTTTAGCAATTAGTAGTGGTGAGTCTCCCATCGATCTTGATTAAAAGTCTCTCTAACTCATCCTGCAGATATAGAACCTCACACTTCCTTCAACACCAAACTTTTCTGTCTTTGTCTTTCCTTTGCCGGGCAAACGCCCTTTTTTTATGATTTGCAAATAAATAATTGTTTATCTTATTTGTTCATAGCATTTATTTCGATGTATCTAAACTTCTTGAGTCGTGAAAATAATCCGCTACCGGTCGACATTTAATATCATAAACAACACCGATGCGTCATATTGACGTCGATTTAAGGTATTCATTGGTTGCATACGTCAAATAACCAACTGACTATGTGATCACGTTTTTTTACATCTTTTTGACGTCACTTTTGAGATTTTGGGAAATTAAACGTCAATTTTTCTATTAATTACAACAATAATTGATAATAGAAAACAATAAAGAAATCCAGGTCGCTTATGTTATATGGATGTTATGAATGTGTGTATAAAATGGTACCACATCCCTAAAATATTTTCTCATTTGTACATAAAGCGTTGAGGTCATTTGTACGTCCATAAGTCACGTTTTCTAGCTGTGACTAATTAACGTTAGTTTCTGGTACTTTTATAACGTCATTACTAAAATGTGACGTCATATTCACGTCGCTGTATTACTTGGAATTTTGTTGATTTAGGTCTTAGACTTCTAATATTAATTTCAAAAACTATTTGACTCAAATTTAGAATTACTTTATTAGTTAAAAACAAATAGTTAATGGTTATACCTCGTTATTTATTTTATATATTTTTTAATTATATAGATGGTTGATGTATAATACACATTAGTGCTGCTTTCATTTACAAATCTCGACAAGATTTGTGAAAATTAATATCGTGAAATTATATTGTTATTTATTTCTGTTAATAATTTTTCCACAGTGAGTGTTGAATGGTTATCTTAGTATACTACAACTAACAAATATCGCCGATTTTGATGTCAAAAACATTCCTATTTCGCAACCAGGTATCCTAAAATATCTTTGAATTTTCTATGACAAATTTATTAAAAATGTTGAGATTCTCATTCACCGATAAGCATCGTAAAAATAATTACATGTTAAGCATTTCAAACAACCTTACTGACATGACCTTCTAAAGCTTGAAACATCTTCTAAATTATTCAACTTGTTCCTAGAAAATAAACACGGTACATTATGGGTTTTCTATGAAGTGATACCATCGACGAGGTATCTCTCCAACATCGAAGAATATATGTATTTATAAATTTTCCGCAAGATATTACATCATCCATATTATTTCTTTCATAAGACATCTCTATGTCGTGTAAGATGTTATAAAGTGTTTTTAATTGTCGTTATTGTTTATTTGACCCTATTGCTAAAAGACATAAGAGAGGGAAAAAATCTGATGTTGTAAAATAGGATTCTCATGATAAAAGAGTGGTGCGATAGGACAATGGCTATTGTCTTATGAGGTATTACATGATTTTATAATAGATGTATAGACAAGAGTAAAACATATATTGTGTATTGTAACAGGCTGATGCAATTGTAAGTTTTCAGATTGTCGTTTTTGTTCATATTCCCATTTTTGCAACGTGACTGCATTTGTAAATACCGCGTTTGTGCGTATATTGCTGATACCATCCTCTGACATTTAGCTGTTGAAGATTTAAATGAGAACTTTGGAAGTATACAAACTATTTTAAGTAAAAATTGAGATATCAAAAGGAAAAGCGAGTGCAAGACGCTTACGACGACGTAAATTTATCAAAAACATTTAGAAATGAACAAGGAAGTAATCAATCTTCGTACTGAAAGATTCCTAACAAGCTCCAAGAGAGTGCGCCAAAATTACAACAACATCAATGCACTAACTAATCATGAATACATAATTATTCGTTTAAAGAAAACCAATTTTTTAATTTTTCCAAATTTTTGGGCGTAGAAACAATCTGGGTCTTACTAAGAGCTTTTGGGAAAAATTTCATCATTGCACAAGCACTAATAAGCTAGGAATAAATGATTAATTAAACCGTAGTCATCAAAAAACCAAAAATAAAAATTAACTATGAGGACCCCTACTTTTTCCAAATTTTCGGGCGTATATACAATCTATGTCTTACTAAGAGCAATTGGTAAAAATTTCATCATGGCATAAACACTAATAATCTAGGAGTAAATTATTAATTAAACCGCAGCCACCTAAAAAATCATTTTTTTTTTAACTATGAGGACCCCTACTGTTTCAAAACTTTTGAGCGTACATACGATCTGTGTCTTACTAACAGCTTCTGATAAAAATTTTGTCGTGACACAAGCTTCCGTATGCAAGAGGTGAATGATTAATTAAGCTGTATTAAACAAATAATGCTTATATCTGCCAGAGATCCCACACTCTACAATTTCTTTTTGCATAAATTTTGTGCTTTTTGTGTGTGTGTGTATCGTATATGAAGGATCCCAATGTTTGAGGATTAGACAGATCAGGAGCATAGCCATTATTTATGGAAGGGAGGGGAAAGGGGGAGGGGGCGAATGGAGTTGTAAGAATAATTTTGTATAGGTTTGTTCTCGGGAGTCTGGGGAATACTTTGTAGATAAGTGGAGGGTTCGGGGGTTCTTCCCCGGGAAATTTTCAAGCTGATTATGCCTCAAAACGCATTTTCCGGATATCTGAAAACCCTTAAGTCGTTTTCTAAAACCTGAAATTCTTAGATAAACATTGCCACTTATGAAAGGTAGATTCTTACACTAGTAGTACTTCTGATTATGTCCTCCTACGTGTTTAAAGATAAGGCTAGTCGCACTCTCTAGTTTTGTAGTGCATATTCAGTGGCAATAAATGCCATACTTTAGTTATTTTAAGCTAGTTAATGAGGCGCGTTATTATTGAAAAAACAAAATAATGAAATAACATGACTAATAATAGTAATTAACATTAAATGACAGAAAACCAATCTAAAACTATTATGATAAAACAAACATATATTAACCCTTTGTCACATTATACCAAAATTAATTTTCTAGAATTGACTGAAAACCTTTTTAAAATATCATGTTCAAAATAATCTTTATTTTCTTTGATAGTTTTCCTATGGACACTCATAAGACACAGTCCATTCAGACGTTGACCTGTCATTGTGGATCTAAGCCACGATTTTACTCTTCTCAGAGTGCTGAATGACCGCTCTACAGTGCATGTTGTACATGGAAGAGAAATGGCAATGAGAAGTGCCTTCTTCGTTGCGGGATAAAACATTTCTGTCTCTTTCACTAGTTCAACATGCTTTTAGAATTCGGTAGATATGATGGCTTAATCGGTAGATCAGTAGAAATGTAAAAAAATCGGTAAATTTTTGCCTTGACACGTCTGTCTTTCTAAAATAATCAAAATTTGACTAAAAAAGTCTGGCCCTCCCCTCCCCTTGCCCATACCTGGCTACGCCCTTGACACAGATACTTAAGTTAGTAACTTTATTTAACATCTAACAAAGCACTAATTCGAAACGTTTCTCAAACTTATTACATGATATTGTGACCCGGACTAGAATTCGTTGCTGGATATCGTTGCCAACTTCACATCGGTCAATTTTATAACTGTTGTCTTACAGCTAGTGGACGAATTATACCGCAAATTCAATAAACGCAATAGCTGTGTTAGCTACATTTATGGAGCTATGGAAAACCTCTGACTTCGTGACAGGAAGACAACTTATTGCATAAGTGGATAGTGTGCAATCAAGAAAATAATTTGTTAACTGCTGCATGGCTCAGAACCCTTTGCTTAGTCCGCTTCTATTTCTACTGTTTGTAAATGGTTTTCTCATTGTAACACAAGGAACAATTGTGATGTAGGAAAACATTGGTAATTCGAAATTGTTAAATATTACTACAATAGATGTTCGAATAATGCTTCGTGTAAACGAAGACATATTTAGAGGCAATTGGTAAATTGTAATTTAACTTTTCTTAAGTTAACAACATTCAAAGCAACTAGAACAACCTGGAACAGCAAAAATGCCGGGCTAAAATTTTGCAATTCTTTGGAAAAATATTCACAACAACCTGTAACAATATTCAGGGCAACTAGAACAACCTGGCCAGAATTCGAAATTTCGTAAAATGACGAGCTCTGAAAATCTAGTTTTTTTTTAAATATCTCCGCCATTATGAGCGATAGGACCATGATTTCTTCGGAACAATGCTCAGGACAATCAGAACAACCTGGAACACCCGTCGAAGTTGAAAAATTGGAAGCTAGCTGTAAAATTTAACAAGTGAATAGTATCTGTCATTCCTGTCAAAAATACGAATGTAATGTTTTCACAGGAATGAACACATCAACATGTTTGCTTTCCCGGCGTCTGTATTACTACCATATAAAATTTGGTAAATAAACATGGAGTGTACAGAGTTCTTAATTTTCATGTACAGCTGGATATATTTACATAATTTTTTCCATCGATATCTAAACCAAAAAACAATAAAATAGAATGTGTTTTTAATTTTATTTGGATTATTAAATATTCACGTTTTATTTTTGCATAACATTGGACGTTGCAGTTTTCAGTAATTTGCAAACGTTGCAGAAATTTGTATTTCTTACGTTAATTAAATTACCCAACGCAGAGTTTGTTATATCCTGCGAACACGGATCTTAATTACATTACATTACATTAACCAGTTACCTAAACATCGTAAAGTTCCTTATAATTATGCATTCATACCGTTATAATTTCATGTAAACTAAATTAAGAGGAATTATAAATAGAAAAATCCGCCACGAAAATGCTCTTTGCTACTCTTCACATTTTGTTCGGTATCCCTTCGTAATTATTTAGATACGAAAACTCCCTTTTCTACCCTCTAGAGGCAGAAACTTTTAACAGTGGCACGATTTTGCTGTGTATATTGAAAAGACAAATGGGAAGAGCAAACGATGCCTACAATTTTCTGACAACTTCCAGGCGACCCAAGAGAAAAGCACGCCGGTAATGTTGAAAAAAAAACAGATGGGAAAATATATATCAAAATAGCTAGTCTTTGAATACTTTGAATGCAGCTTATGTTCTAATTGGATTAAATGGAGCGTATTACACGCATATTATGTACATATGTATATACCTACTACGTATTTCTTACACAAATAATGTACCTGTACGATATTAAGATAAAATTGTTTACTTTGCCGGCGCAAATATTGATTGAATAATTGTTTTTTAGTATCGATTCTATTATTGCTTTAAAAACAAGTGTATTATATAACTATATAATTAATTGTTGTCCACACAATTGTATGATTTCCTGGCGTAATTCACATAATAAGCGTCTCACAACAAGTGCCAATATTTTTAATTATAAATAGAAAAATATTTTGATCTCCGACAGAAAAGGCTATGGCTTGCTTTGTGAAATGTTAAATTTTAATTATTGACAATAAAAAGTTCACAGTATATGCCATTTACAATAATGCACTTAACCATTCTCTCCTTCCATAGTTTAAACGCGCTCAACCAGCTTCTTCTGACTGTAACCTTTTCCCTCTCAAGTGTTTTTTGAGCTCAAAAAATAGCCAGAAGTCACGCATCGCTGTATCCTGTGAGTAATGAGGATGTTCTATAGTTTTGATTTTGTTTTCCAGTAAATACTGAACAGTTGTCCCTGCTGTATGGGACGACGCGTTATCATGATTCCCTTTCTTGGCACTTAACTGGACACAGTAAGCAAACAATTTTCAACATACCATTTAGCGGTAACTGTCTTCTGATCTTCTAATTTAATTGGGGCCACCAAACCCGTACTTCTACAAAATACTGCGTACATAACTTTTTTCATTGCTCGATATTTTTTTCACCATCGTATCTATTCATCTTCATGTGTTCAGATTCGACTTCCTTGGCGAATGAGAACATAAAAAAACGGTATGTACGTTTCATCGCCAGTTACAATTTTAGAAATAATCTGATGGCCTGCAGCATTCAACATATCTAAAGTTTGTTGGCAAATTCTAACACGTTCTGTTTTTTGTAAATCTGTCAGATGATGGGGCACAAATCGAATCAAATGTAAATATTCGTGCAATATTGATCTTACTTGCGAGGATTCAATCTTCAGATTGGATTCTATTATTGCATAGGTAATCGGGTTGTCCTCTTCCACCATTACTTCTTCACCGCAGCAATGTTTTCGGGGTTAACAGCAGTTATAGGAGAGCCAGCTCCTTTTCTGTGTACCATCGACTTGCAACCTCGTTCAAATTCTTTATACCATCTATAAACAGTATAGCCAATGATGGTGTGAGCTCCCCAAATGCCGATTTTAAACTTTCCTCACACTCACACGCGTTCAAGCCTTTCTTGAAATCATAGTAAATCATTATCCGAAAGTTCTCTCTTGATAATTCCATTTTCTCGATAACAGAAACTTATTCTATGGACTATTTCTCATACATTATTCAACTGAATTGCACAAACTAAACTACAATTGACAGATAAAATAATGCACTATTTAATAAACAACTAACTAACTAAACTAAACAACAACAGTTAAAAAGAATTGACTTATAATCTGTTTGAAATAGTAAAATATTAAACAGTATTTTACCCTAACGTAAACAAAGAAACATAACACAGCTTCTATTTTTGTTACAAAATAAGTAGACATTGCATCTCATGCATCTTATTTCCGAACGATTTCCCCCTCTTGCGACCCTACATTGCAGAGAATGTTTCAAAACGTGATTGCATGGCAAGTGATAAAATCCATCGTACCTTTTATCTTGAGGAGCAATTGGTACTTGATTGTTTTGTTTTTTGCTTTTCCGTCTCTATCAGGTCGTTCTATTATTTTATTTAGTTTTATAGTTTCTGATACTAAACGTTTACCCACCAACAGATGACAATCTAAAAAAGCCGTATGTTTGGATGTCGTACAAATTACTTTAGATTGATTGTATTCCATCCACCTATTTAGAATTGTTGTTAGTTGAATAAGTGCAGAAGGAAAGTTAAAGTTTAACAATATCTCATTATTTGGTCGTATTTATGTTTTTTTTTTCTACTTTTTGGTTCGACGCACTGTACTCTATCTATACTTTGGAAAGCACTTACAAATCTAAATGTTCGTAATTGTAGTTCAATAAATCAAAAATCGCGTAAAAATCAATTTAGCATTAGAAACGAACCACGTAGTTTCGACCTTTCCTGTCTCGTCAGCGTACCTCCAAATGAAAGACTTAATTACGTACATCGCACTTCGCTTCTCAACTTATATTGTATATCAAGCTCTGACAATGGACAAATTCTAACCTTATTCCATCTAGTGACCAAGGTCGGGGAAGTACACAACACACGCTGATACAACAGATACCGTTCTAGCTTGGACAGTTCGTGGATTGTCAGTCCAAGAAACCAGTGTTGGAATCGATCTTAACTTTCAATCATTATGTTCAGTATCCATGCCAGTTCATTATCTTCATTTTCATGTACCTAAGCTATCCTCACTCCAGAATCTAATATTTCTATTTCCATACTCCTAAAATTAACTGATAACTTACGAATTGTACTTGACTTCTAATTTTTTTACACATGTAAATTGAAGTTAATTCATTCACTAATTCACAAGAATATCATTGATTTTGTAAAAATTATTTTATCAGAAATTGTTACATATTAGGTAAACATTGAGTGAATCTAATCTTACCTCAGCAATGAATCTGTTCTTGAACAGTGTTCTAAAAATTGCAATGACGCTTTTATATTTTAACAGATAACAGGTCAGTTTTCCGATCAGGATTAAGTTTATTTTTTGATTACCTAATGCAGCAGTGCAAGCTAAAAATAGAATCCCTTCTTCCTTAGCTTTTCCTTCTAGAACAGTTTTTTTTTCAATAAGAAATGAACTTCCAGTAATAAACTTACTATTCGGTGTCGTAAATCTGTTCCAAACCAAACTGAAGTTCAATTAATTTAATTATTTCTTAAATGGAGCTATCAATTTCTCTATTGGTCATTTATAGAAAATAATTAAACGTTGGTTTTCTCTTAAATACGAAATACCACTTGCGCGTCGTTTCTAGCCGTTTGCAAGGAAGCATAGCCACAATGTACCATAAGAAAAATAGAGTTTCATACGGTATCGTATGGTTCCATTGACAACTCTTCAATGAATTTTACGTAAGCATCTTCACTTTAAGCCCTGCAAAATTCGATTGTCACAAGAATTGACCATGCTACGCGAAGACAGTTTAATTTTTATTGCAAAACAATCTTCTCAGATGAAGCTCATTCCACTTAGCTGGCTACATGTGCAGGGATATTTGGCCCAGGAACCAAATATTCCGAGCCAATGGGCATATACCCCAGTGTCTTCCAAGCGGAGATCAATGCTATTAGAAGATGTGCTTAACTGAACCTCGACAGGAACTATCGGAAGCAGAGCGTTGCAAATTTCTCTGATAGTCAAGCAGCCATCACGGCGCTGAGCTGTAACACCATCAGCTCGAAATTAGTCTGGGAATGTCTTCACAGATTAAACAACCTAGGCAAGGAAAACAGAATTGCATTATGCTGGGTACCAGTACATACTGCAATCAGAAGCTAATTTATTAGCGAGGAAGGCCGCCGCAACTTTATTTGTGGGACCCGAATCCAAAAAAGAACTTAAAGATAGAGAAGCGAGGCTCAAAGCATCACTCTGGAAGAATCTCCCTGGTCTGAGACACTCCAAGATATTCCTTGGAAGCTACATCAAGCACAGAGCAAGTTTGTTAGAACTAAGCAGAAATAGACTACGCATCCTCACAGGTTTTCTTACAGGGCATTGTCACCTTGTGAACACATGACAAGAATATGTCTAAAACAGAATAGTGCACCGTCATCACGGAAACCTGAGCTAATTATCTCGGCAAAGACGTCATAAACGAAGAAGAAATACCTTCTCTGAAACCATCACAGCTATTGCAGTTTATAAAAGCTCTTAGACTGGATGGGAAGCTTTGAGAACGAACATACTCCAGCAGCTTACAACTCATGTCAGGGGGTACAATACATCAAACCAAACTGGCTACGTCAACAAACAAAACTTACAGATTTGGGAACAAGAACAACCTCATGTCATTCATGAATTACCCATGTAGGCCCAAGTAACAGTTTGGTGTCGATTTTGGCACCCACTGGACAATGTTGACGCGAAAGAAGTTTATTTTGAACAAGACTTATCACATAGCGAGAGAGATCATGTAATTATTGCAAAGTAAATTTGCGGGTTGAATAATTTATCGGTTTGGAAACAAGAATCAGACGACAAGATTGTACAACTTGGCTCTTTTGGATCAATAACAATTCCAGGTCTAAAAAATGAAATCTAATACCACATCACTGAAATAGAGTTGACTCTAACCGAAAATGTGTTGAAAAAACTTTATTAAAAGTGTTAACTAATACAGTTGTGTTTGTTGTTTTATAAATATTATCTGCAGCTTCTCTCTTTAGCTGTGTATGAACTCAGAGATCCGACTTGACCTGTTGACTTATTGGCTTTCTTAAGTAGTCATTTTAAGCTATGAAAATTACGAAAGGAAAGTAATAAGCGCTTTGATTCAAGCAATTTATCTCTCATTATGGAAGCTAATTTCCAGGCTAAATTTTAAAATGAAAAGCGAGGATCAACACTTGTTGTTTTAACAATTGTTGATCTAAAACAAAGTCTCTTGAATAAAATTAATTGTGAGAAAAAAACGAGGAATCAAAACTGTAATCCAATTGATTACACCTGACAAATTCCTATTCGCAATACTTCTTCAACCTTCTTAATAGTTTATTCTCAGAACTTTCCAAACACCCGTAGTGTTTTTTTCTTTCGATTGTGTTGGTATTCGTGTTTGTCCAAGAGGGTTTTCGCCCTTCCAAAGAACGAAAGCGTTTTAAAAGGTTTCAATCGGATTTCACGTCGGAAGTGTTACACACAGGACCGCGTAACTAAATTCTTTTGTACTTGGGCTTAAATTAAATAGAATCAAACAAGGAATTCGCATCGAATAGGCGTGTAAAAGGTAGCGGAATGAACCTGAACGGCAACACTTAATACAAAAACAAATTCCGTTTTATTTGTCACATGTGTATTCGCAGCCTACCCATATACTAATTTCGTTGTGTACAGTGTATACACACCGTGCATGCTATTGGACAGGTGGGAGTCATACCTTTTTTCCTATTCAATTAGTAACGTCTGCATCGTTGCTTCTCACTCAAACTGACAGCAGTTTACTATAGAACGTACTCGTTTGTTGGTTTCTGTTCTTCTGCGCTCCGTACACGGTGAATTTCACGGGATATCTGTTTTTAAAAAGTTTCCCTGCCGCGAAACAATACTACGCTACACACCGATGTAATATTCGAGTAAGTGCGATATTGTTACTCGCCACGGTGTGCGCTTTGTCAAAAGATGCATCGGTGTGCATGGTGTGAATAATGAAAACGAAAGAAATTAAAAGAAAAAGTTATTTTGTGCACGACAAAAAAATTTGTTTCTTTAATAGTGGAGTATTAAGATTTGAAGTGAAAATGTGTGGAGATTCCGCGCGAATTTATTGCGTCAATAAAGTGGATAATAGTGAAATGTATGTTCGAAAATGAGAATCGTGAACAACGATTGCTGTACTAATAAAATGGTTTCTAATTCGACATCGTATCAGAATAATTCTTCGAACAATAACAACAATATTTATTACACCGCACAGGTAATTCTACACCTCATTATACCATTACATTTGAAAAAAATTGATTTTGCGCTAAAGAAATCGGTTACTCAAGGTTTTTAATGAACTTACAACTTCACTGTATGCTGATATCAATAATTATTATTAATGATCAACGATGTTTTTTTTATGTAATCGATACAGCTGCAATTAATAGCAATACACAATTTAAAAGATTCTGGAAATTAGAGCTTGTCAAAATATAAATTTTGATTTCTTCCACCTTTCATTAAATAATAAATAAATAATAAATCTACATATAAGAAACTGTGAGCTATCGACACAATTGATAGTCGTTTAAATGTGTTTGTGGTAACATGATTAGATGTGTGATGTTTATATTTAATGTTTAGGGCTAAATATCTAGTGTACAAAATGTTTATTCTTCTCCAAATAGCCATTATGGTTCGTTCCCAAATTTTTTTCACGTCACACGTATTATTTTGCCTGGTTCCATTCTTTGGTTCCAGAATCTTACAGCACTGCTTGATATCCTCCTTTGTACTGTTTCATTTCCTTAACTGTCCTGTCATAGTGGGTAGGTGTTGGTTGCGTGTTAATCCATTAATGCCCAGAATTAAAAACGTTTAATTAACATGATAAACATTTTTGCAGGGTGACTTAAGACACTAATAAACATGGAAAAAATGTTAAAAAAATTTTAAAGTTTATTTCCAAAAATAAGGAGTGGGTCGTTAACGATCCACTGGGCATTAGATGTGCTTTATTTGTATAAAAATAAGTAAACACAAAAACTCAATTTTTAATCATAAATAAATTATTACAAAACAGCTTAGGATAATAAAAAAGAAATAAAAAATAATAATATTACTCTTTACGGTAATCTGCAAAACATGCAATGGTACGTTGCAAATTTTACAAGCTGTAATTGGTTTTGTTTTTACAAATTGCACATCCGAGTCTATTTTGTCCTGTGATAATGACACGCATGCTATTAGCAAAAATATTACGTTCAACAACAGCCTCTTTTCTTCCAAATTTTTCACTGTTCTGACCAAATTTTCTCAAAAGCGCTCTTGCAATTTCTCTTCTAAACTGTAAATTGTTTTTGGTAGATCCAAATTGTCTAGCATGTAAATAGGCGTTGGTAGCACAAACGTCAATCATCCAATAAACAATCAGTGTATACAATTCTTTTCCTCGAAGAGCAATCCGGTAATTGGACACGTGGTTGTCTAGTTGGTTGACACCTCCCATGAATTTATTACGTTGAGTTGATTTATCTCTATCTTGTTTTTCTCTTTTGCAGAGTACCTCTGACATTTTTGTACTGGGTTCATTCGGTACTCGTTTGACATTGTTGTAATAACACTGTTATCTTTCCAACGTACACAAACAAATTTATTCGCACTGTCTTTTACGCAGTTCATCTCCCCTCGACTCCGTTTTTTCATTTCTTTAGATACCCTGAGAAGACACTTATCTGTTCGGTTTTCGCGGACTATTCCTGTACCTCTAAATCTTTTTTCTCCCAAACTTCGGATTAGTTTTGCCGTGATGTTGTAAAAAAGTTATCAAAAAAACAGAAAATTTCTACCCGAAATAATGTTCAAAATTATTGGCAAATTTTAGAACCACGGATTCGCCAACCCCTAATCCTTGTTTTTCGTTATCTCCTCTACGGCCTTCATAAATTTCAAACTGTAACCAGTAACCTAGCTTTGGTGCTGCGACCTAAGGCATATAACCAAACCGCACAGACTTTCCTCTTATATACTGCTTACAACCATATCTTCCGAAATACGATGTCATAGATTCATCTATTAAAATATTAGATTCATTTCAAGCTATTTATTAGAGGACGAATTTTTCCTAATTTATAATTTTCGCGTAAATTGTAAGTGTTGCAAAAATGAAGATGAGTAGAAATGTCTTCAAAGCGGTTTCTTCCCATTGCATTTGCCACTAATGAATTGTGGACGTCTTCAGACTCTTTCCAATACTTGCAGCGTCTTGGCAAAGGCACCTCCTCTTGAGACAAATCAAAATTCTGTCTATTTTTTGATTAGCATAGATATTCGTGAAATTTGTTATCATTTCAACAATTTCTGAAGTCAGCATTAGAATAAAATATTCAAAAAGAATGACTTTCGGAACTGAAACTAATTGGGAGTAAAAACTGAAAAGTGTCATTTTTAGGTAGATCCGTCAAGTCTCCTTTGTGCCACTTACATTTCACATTAATCAACTTTTGACGTTTTGACAAAAGTTGAAAGAGGCAAATCATCTTCTTCATCCTGCTCTGTTTCAGCCTCATCTTCACTACAATAAAACTCTGCTTCGGCTCGTAACTGATTGTGATTCATGGTTAGATGGTTTAGATTATTATAGTCCTCGTTACCAGAATCGCAATCTGTATATTCACTGCACTCATCTGGAGGTGTAATGACGATCCCATCTGGAATCATTTCCTTTTCATCCAAATTTTCAGCTAATTCTAGCAGCTCAGCAGCCGTAAGAACACGATTCCATTTTAGGCCGTGTAAGTCACAACGGTTTAGTTTTTGAGAGGTTAGAAATAAATAAACATAAACTTTGAAGTTTATATTACACATTATAAAAGTTAATTAGTATTAAAAGAGAGAGAGCCAGATGCATTGTTCTTCTAGTCATTAATGGGTTAATCTTGGAAGAAATGATTCTATAATCTTTATTACTTCGAGCCTTAAGAATGCCTTACTGCATTAGGTATATGTGTTCGGAGTATTTGTTTCAATTAATGTTATTTTTTTTTATAAATTAAATAAGACTTAAATTTAAAACTTTGTACCTTTGAAAACTCTTTTTAAACAAAAAATGGTACAAATGCATATTTAAATAGTTTATGGCATCAACTTATGTAAGTAGGTATATGCTAACCTAATACAATTCAAACAGATGACTCACATGCAGTTCACGCACGAACACAAACTTTAAACTCTTAAAACTTTTACTTTTACTAAAAATAAATTGTGAAATTTATTGTTCATGAAAGAAACGATTTTGTCTGCATCATAAAATTAATTTACGTATTTTCCTTTCAAGTTTAAACGTGAAAAAGTTGAGTATATTTTCAGTTTTACTTGATCGCTATTATACATAGAATAGTAGCAGCATGTGCAAGATCTATATACATATACTGATTTTACCTTTAACTATGACAAAACTTTTTACGAAAGCAATTTCAACGAGTTCTTTATATAAAGTTTTGGGATTGGCAGTTTTCTTGGCCCACTCCAGCTTCCTTGCTGTCTCTACCCTATACCCCTATACCTATCTCGTCTCTCCTTAATCAGCATGTCTATAGGTGCAGTTCCGACGATGATGTTGGCAGTTTCTCCCAAAACAGTCCTATAGGCACTACACCCTTACACCCTTTCTAGTCTGTTCCGTTATTCCATACCAAGCAGGAGCTGCGATTTGGGACGTCACCACACTAGATTAGATATGAGGGCAGTGCCACTGCTGGCTTTAGTCACCGCGACCTGCATGGATCTATTGTAACATTGCCCTTCTAATTGTTAGAGTAGTTGGAGGCTTTTGATGAACCTTAGAATTAGTCTGGGATTTCCGTCCCGGATGTCAGTAGGCGTTAGAAAGGGCCTACTGAAGTGTTGTTGTCGGATATGACTACCACTAACACATTTACACAAAATGTGTCTCTAGATCTTCTTGACATAGGCGGCAGATTTGATCTTCAGCTTTTCCGTGTTTATGTAGGTGGCACTCCAGATGACCTGTCAAAAATCCTGCCAGCAGTCCAAGGTCCCCTTTGCTGGAAGATAGCAACGACTGTGCTGTCTTAGGCGATCAAGATAACAGTGCCTTCGCCTGCTTTTGTTCTGTCGTATTCTGCCAGTGGAAGGCCTTTCTGTTGTCCTCCCATTTGTTAACTGCTTGTTTTAGGTGGCTCTTTTGCAGTCCACAACAGGGATAAAGCCCAATGAATGGCATTTTCGCTGCTTCTTTGGCAAGCTTATCTGCCTTTTCGTCCCCTTCGATCCCTTGATTACTTGGGACATGGCTTGGTCACACTAGATAGTACTCGCCTTTTAGACGATCGTGGACCTTCTCCTTCCCCCATCCCCGCATTAGGCATTATTCTGGCCAAAGCGGATAAAGTCTTCAACTTTTTCGACCGTCTTGTATGCGTGGTCTTATTTTTTGTCCTAACCACACTCCCAGGTACTTAACAGATTTTTGGGTTATAATAGTCTTTGCAGGAACATTAAACCTTACTGGTGAAAATAACTGCTGCCGTTTTTTCGGGCGTCGGTGTCACTGTAACCAATTCTACACTTGTCCCAGAGCTCCATCGAGCGTGGTTTCTATCTTCATCTAACAACCACGGCAATCGAATCATCGTATAATATATTCCACAGAGTTGGACCAAAAACCGAACCCTGACGAACTCCGCTAGTGACAGGGATGGTCTTTATTGTCCCTTGGGCTTCAATTTTTATGGATCTCCCTGATAAGTAGGAAGCTATTATATTCCATAAGCCCTTGCCAATTTTTCTATCCTGCAATTCGCGCAGGATAATATTCCATGATGCGCTGTTAATTGCATTTCATCATCATCATCAACATCCAATATTATGACAGCATAGTACAATAAAGGCGACCCTTTAACCATAACTGTTAACTATTATTACAGCTACATATTTCTAAAAACAACTTTTTTTATTTATCTAAATAGATGCTTAATACGTAAATGATTATGCCTATTATTATATCGAAATTTCAGAAACATTTTCTCTTAATGTACCACATCTTTAGATACTGGTCATGCAGTTTATTTTTCATGAAGGGATGCTATTATCTATTACGATGTTTGAATTTTGAAAACCAATTATAAATTACGAAACAAACTGCACATTTTAATTTGTTAATGCATTTTATTTTTATTACATAAGTTATATTTCAGTTGTTAGTTTTGCACTTGTGTTTTTCCTCAAGGTTAACGATAAAAATCAATTTGTTTTAATTCATTTGTAATTCTAAAATTACAGTAATAGTTAATAAAATTGTAATTATAGTTATTACTACATATGCTTGAAGAAAATACATGTTATCCGGGAATAATTATGATCGAAATTTAAATTAAAAATCTCGGTCCTTCGTGGTCAGTTTTGTTAATAATATGAAACACAGAATACTTAATCTAAATAGGGATCGCCAGATGCAAAACTTTCTCTGTAACGTCTTTTAAAAAACATTTCATATGACGATAGCATCTTGCAAAATATTTTTTTTAAGTGGTATCATGGCATTTTTGTTTAAATTGCTGCAACTCTAGGCTTTGCATGTTTATTAATTGGCTACTTTTTTATGTATTAAGGTTAATAGGTTAAACCAACTTCTGTTAGGTAAAATCTTCAAAACCGGTTTTTTTTTCTGACACCAATGATGCATTCATTTGTTGCATAAATAAAACTATGCTTGCGATTAATGTTTTTCTTATCAGTACTATAAGAGTATTAACCTGATAACC
Source organism: Holotrichia oblita (assembly GCA_023690525.1). Taxonomy (NCBI): domain Eukaryota; kingdom Metazoa; phylum Arthropoda; class Insecta; order Coleoptera; family Scarabaeidae; genus Holotrichia; species Holotrichia oblita. Next base: position 20,317,366 of record CM043018.1, on the reverse strand, counting down.
TGAAATACTAGTCTTAGTCATTACTTGTGATAACCGATAACATAATCCTTCAAATACAGTTGACTGTTTCAAATTAAGTATGCAATCATAAAATTAATTATTTTTTAACAAAAATCTTCCGCGGTTATTGTAATCTTTGTGTACTCCAGGAGAGCATCCGATGCCGCAGCTCTGTCGTTCCTCTAAGGACTTCTGGAACAGATATTTCGCTAATTTTATTTGCATAATTTATAAGGTTTAATTATGTAAAACACTTTCACCCTAGTACCCTGTTTTAACATTCGGTTAAGGTCGTAAACCATTGCTGAATATTTTATGGCAATTCCCTTTAAATTACTAATACTTTACTTCAACTTATTATAACTATAATCTATTGTTTGATGAAATTATTTCGAGCTTAGCATCTTTCTACGTATCAAAATACACCTTAATTTGATACCTTGTAATTGCGAAGATCAGCACGCCTATATGTATGTGTGTACGTAGATCATGAATTTATGTACTTTATGTGAAACCATTGAACATGATAATATTTTCAGAATATATCTGACACAGGATATCCTTTAATGGCGACAAAAATACTCGCTCACGGTATAAATACCTGTATGTACGAGCGTAACGTTTAATACATATTTTATCAGTGCTGTTGTAAAAGGTATGAGGATCTCGTTTGTGAGCTTGTAAACGTAGTATAATACATTGATATTACTGGCGGGATATGTTATGTTGACAATTTTGCATCAATATAAAAATCAGGCTTTATACTTGCTGAGTATAGCCTGCCGGATTTGTAAATAAATTAAAGAGATAATACGTAAACAGCGTTCGCATGTTTTTGTAAATTTTTACTGATAATATGTCGGGGATTATGTGTCATTTTCGCTTTCGTTTTAATATTTAAGATACCATGCGAGAAGTTTCAACCGAAGGAGGTTGGTTGCACTAAAATCCGTTCAGTAGGACAGTTTTTTTATCGAAAGTTTTAAAATACTGTATAGTCTGGTCACTGTAGTCTAGTCTTAATTAGTTGACAGCAAGGCGTTAGGATTATTGTTTGTTTAGTACTAAATCAACTAAGTACCTACTACCAACTACTCAGTTTTCTGCAAACGTCCTTTGTTTGAAATTGCTCACACAATATAATATATGTAGTATGTGTGCTCTTTCAGAATTAAATTTGGTTATGTGTATACAGGATTTCTCAAACAATTTTGCATTAAGACATTTCGAACACTTTTTAACAGAACTCTGCCATCTGTTTGATGTAGTTCATGCATATAAGTTTGAAAATACGGTTTTATAGCAAAGAAAAATATACAGTGTGGTCATAAAGTTTGGAACCAAGCTTATAACCGCATTATTTTACATTTTTAGGAAAAACGCTCGGTCAGACAAATTTTCTTTTTTAAAACGCCATCTTTTGACATACAATTTTTTCTATGACGTCATTGGTTTTTAGAATGGTGACGTGATCAACCCTTTTTTAAATGGCAACCATACCGACAACCCCACCAACCAACTGACACTGTCCCAGCCGAGTGTAAACACTTCGTATACTCGCCTCAATTATGTCTGGGGATATTTGTGTAATTTCTACGCGAATTCGTTGTTTTAAATCTTCTAAATTGTTCGGTTTGTTAAAATACACTTTCGATTTCAAATAACTCCACAAAAAAAATCTAACGGAGTCAGGTCAGGAGAACGAGGTGGCCATTCCATGGCGCCTCTCCGTCCAATCCATTTATTAGGAAATATTTCGTCAAGATAGTGGCGAACCTCTACAACATAATGGGGAGGTGCCCCATCTTGTTGAAACCAAATATTTGGATGGGGTACATCACCATCCTCGTGATTTGGGAATATAACAGCGAGCGCTGGAACCAGTTCAAATCTTAAAAGTTCTAAATATTGCACAGCAGTCAAATTTCCTTCAAAAAGATATGGTCCTAAAATGCGTCGTCCAATCATTTCAACTCATACGTTAACTTTCCCTCTGCGCTGAGTATGACACGTTTGAGTCCAATGCGGATTGGTCTGCGACCAATATCTGCAATTATGGCGGTGAACAGATCCATTTAGGCAGAACGTAGCTTCATCAGAGAAGACGATGTTTTTCAAGAAATTTGCATTTTGGTCACAACGTAACATTACGTCTTCACAGAACTGCAGTCGACGATCTTCGTCATCCTCATGTAATTCCTGTACAAGTTGAACTTTGTAAGGGTGATAGTGTTCTTTTTTGACGACAAATGAGTGAGCCACCTGATTGACTAACGCAAGTTGTCTGGTGGAAACATGATGTCTTTCTTCTGCTTCTAGAAGCACATTTAATTTCACATCTTCTCCTACTTGAGGTCTACCTTGCCGTGGTCGATCTTTTACGGATTCAGTTTCGGTAAACTTTCCAACTAGTTTTGTCACCTTAGGCCTGACAATTGGAGGTCTATCAGGATGTTCATGGTTAAACAATTCGCATGCTTCTGCGTGCGTTCTTTGTCTGTCCCCATACCCAACCATAATTAAAATTTCGATTCTTTGTCGCTCAGATAAATGTGCTATTTTTTATATTAGCGAAAATGAACAATTTTATGTATTTTTTTAATTTAATTTTAATTTTGTACAAAAATAAAATTTTCTTATTTTTTTCTAAATTTATATTATAAAAAAAAAATTGTGATACAACATACCAATTGTTTTATATCACTATTTGGAGGATATAAAGATCTACCAAAAACGATAAAAAAACAATATGGTTGCCATTTTAAAAAAGGGTTGATAACATCATCACTCTAAAAACCAATGACGTCATAGAAAAAAATTGTATGTCAAAAGATGGCGTTTTAAAAAGAAAATTTACTAGTCCGAGCGTTTTTTCGTAAAAATGTAAAGTAATGCGATTATAAGCTTGGCTCCAAACTTTATTTATAAAAGATGCTGTATTATATAACAAAACACTTGGCGATAGCATTCGTCTGTCACCAAATAACTTGTTTTTCTAGTAGTGACATGTCATTCATGAACTAGTACTACTAGTAGTCTGTAAAATTAGCCATATATACATTGAGGAACAAAACAATTGACCCAGACTGAAGACTTGCAGTAAAATCTCTCTCTTGACACAAAAACTAAAATGTCGATTTCATTTTTACGTTGAAGGTCTTAGATTTAAAGTGAGTGCACATTCTTTTACGCTTGTACTACTTTGCAATATGCTGTGATCAATAAACATAAGATGTTGCACACATTGACATCGGTGCTCATTGTGGGCTTCTAGCTTATCAAAACTTATCAGTTGGCCGTCAAATGTCAATCGATATACATATCTATCATGAACATCCTAGAATATTAGTTGGAAATGGACGCAACAACCGAAGAAGCGGCTTAAGCAGTTGAGTTATTACAAGACCAGAACCAACATGAAGCCGGTAGTTCGCTGCATATGAGTCAGTCTACTGCGTCAAAAGTTTAGCGATTAATCGTCAGTAACTTTCACCGAAGAAAAGGCTCCAACAGAAAATGGTGCACATCAGAGAAAGAGGTGACCGATTCATTGTCCACACCTCTCTGAGAAATGGCATCGTCACCAGCGTTCAAATTCAATGGAAGCTCAGGAAAACGTTAAAAATGGCTGCCAGTGACTTGGACCGTCAGAAAATGACTCAAGACAGGTAACTTTATTTGAGAAAAAATAGTTATGGGGCCAAAATTGACTCTAGACTATCAAGAAAGAGAACACATTGATGGATAAATAAGCAATAGCGGTCCGTACTCTTCTTGTATGAAACGAGAGTGTGTCTGCGCGGCAACGATACAAGAAGACGAGTGTACAGAAGGAACCGCTAAAACGATTCATGCAATGCAGCACTGCAGAAAAATGGGTTTTGGAGTAGATTCCTGTATGGTGTGGTCTGAAAAAATTCTAGAGAACATTGACATAACCTTCATCTCGATACAAGATAATACCCATCCGCACAGCACAGCTTCCGTACGAAAGTACTTAGAAGAAGTTGAAATAGAAAAATGGGACAGCATAAAGCAAGCCAGCGTGAGCAAACTTGTTCGGTCTATGAAGAATCGTTTACAAGCAGTAATTAGGAAAGGGTTAAGAGCAAAGTTGAGTTTTAGCATCCTAAAGCTTAACCTTATTTTTCTTACGAATAAGAAATGTGATCTAGAAGAGTGTGCAGTCATTTTAAAGCTACAATCTTGCAGTTAAAGGTTTTAAAAGTAGAAATGGAATTTCAGTTTTAGTTTTAGAGTGTAGATCTGGGTTACCTCGCTTATCAAATCGAATGAAATCTACAGAACAGGCTAAATAGAATTCATCTTTGACAAACGTTACCTGTTTGTCTATTTCCGCAGAGAGTCATTTCATATGAATGTCAGACGCGCTTGAACCACAAAATGATTGGATCAAGTTTCGAGAAATTTCAAAATTATGTGTTGTCTGTCTTGATTTTTTAATGGCGATTTGGCATTTTATATAACAAGACTATTTAAAGGAAAACATAATTCTTAAACCGCAACCATATTGAACATCCAAAACATTCTCTTAATTAATTATATCCGCCTTTTATTGTGTCCTCATATCTTTTCATTGTAATCGTTAAGATCACTAACATGATTATAATTCTGAACCACAAGGAACAATATGAAACCATCCTCTGTGCAAAATATTACAATAATGTGAATATTATTCCTTTATAATCTTCACTTTCTAAAATACCGAACGCATTGTTAATTAGAACAAAATGAAATCTTATACATAGTCATTGTAATGTTGATGTAATGTGTAGTCGAGGAATTGGAAAAAATTGTTTTGATGAAAGTGCTATTACTTGCTTTTTACCTCGATAAATTGTTGAAATAAGTGTTGTGTGGCAACACGTCCTAATTATTTAAAAATTCCTTTCTTTCTTATTATTTATCGACAATTCTTATAACGCATTGTATATAATGTTAGAATTAGATTTAATGAGTGGTAATTTACATCTTCATCACAATTATAAACACATGCTTATTTATTTTGAATAAACGCTCTAATGGACAGCATAATTCGTGTTATTTAAAATCCGATATATGTACAACAGTATAAAAGAATTATTTTCACTAGTATAATGGTATTTGTGTCATGTCTTCAATGACACTCTTTTAATGCTGTATAACAAGGTGTACAATTGCCGTTATTCACAGAAATTGTACTAAAGTTTATTGTAATTGTACAAATGACAATGTTTCATGCAATAATTTGAGAGACCGCCGCTTGCTAACGATGGTAATTAACGCGGCAAAAAATTAAATGGGTTACGTTCGTATTACCTACTAAAGTGACGTCGGTCAGCAATATTCTTCTTGACGTTGCGTAATCAATTTCGTATAATTCATTCAACTGGTTTTGTATTAAAAATAACCGTGAATATTATGCTTTACAACTACGTGCCACCTTGAAAACGTGTTACCTTGTAAACATTTGACATAATTTAATGTAATGTTTGCGTAAAGATGTGTAATGGATAAAGACATAGTGCTTAACGCACTCGTTATTTTTACTGCTTAAAAGAAAAACAAAATGTATGGTTGTTGAGTTTAGCCTCCAAAATATTAATGAATGTTATGATCAGCCAGATTTATAAATCCGGACTTGGTATATTACTCCTTCTGGCTCTCATTGAAAAATAAATTTCAGATTTTTTTATGCTACTTATATGTATATGGTCTTGTTTGTATTTTTAATGAGACAACCGTCCGAAAAAATTTTAACTCTTCTGCTTGTATTGTTTTATATATACATATGAATATATAATCATTTAAAGAAGCACAAACTTCATTAACTCCTTTGTTTTACTTCACCTTTGTGGTATTGAAATGCATACGTCAGCGACTCTCTGTAATACAAAATTTCTTGTATAGGAATTTGCGTTAATGGCATATTTTGCATAAAGTCAATACCCATTACGGCAACTTCTAACTTTTCGACGCATAAAGCTTTTATTTGATCCAGTTCTGTACAGAACATTTTAACTCTCCTTTTCTAAATAACCATTTCAACAGTTACGTTTTTAGCTGTATCGTTAAGATGAATATCTTTTACCTTTATTCTACTACTACTATCCATATTTTACTATACCCATTACTATAGGCCACTTGGTACTACTAGAGAAGGTATTGTTTTAACGGTCCCTTTTGCATTCAAATATATTATTTCCTTAAAACTGTAATGGGTCATTTTTATAGAAAAGAAAACTCAGAAATTCAGTTATACAAGTTACTCCATTTAAAAACAAACAACCGCAATAACTCTTAAAAGGAATATCTCAAACAAAATTGACATGAAAAGCACAACTAATATGGGTGAAACAAGACATATTTTTAAAAGTATTTTGGCCCTGCCATGAACAATCATTTGTTTTTGTTCCTCGATCGCTTTGTCTAAGTTAATACTGAGAAAATAAATGTGTTTGCAATTCAATTTGGCTTATATCATTTTATTCATCAAGCGAAATTTAAATAACACTAAAAATTCAATTTGTCGGGTTCAATTCTATGCTTTTTAATAAATAAAACTGAAGTTAAAACAACTTTTTCAATTTACTCGAGCTACGAGAAGAAAGGAATTATATTGTTTATTTTTGCTTCCTGTAAGGCTGAGTAGCCTTGCAATTGTTCGGAAAACCAAAGCGATAAAACACACTGGGCACTCATCTCATACAAATTCAAACGAGTTGGTGGGTCACAGAATATAATGATGCAGAGATAAAAAACATAATTCTACAGCATTATATTCTCTGGTCAAGCTGCCGGATATAGACTCTTCAATCCTGGAACCATAGTTTCTCTAAGCCTTTAAAACCAAATCTTTTCAAGCAGCGGCATCCTGCTTATACTAGATCCAAATTGTCCTATTACCTTTCAGTCTCAAACAATGAAAAACCAACAAAGATACCTGAAGGACTAAATGCAACCCGATTAACTGTTCTGTATAAAGAGAACGCATTAAAATGTTGTTAATTCTTACCTCACCCATAGGTTGTCGGAAGGACGCCATTTTAGATACTTGTTTTATTGTTAAATTTGAAGGAATTTAAAAATTGTGACTCTTGAATAATAAATAGCTACTCTCTTTAAATGAACGTTCATGGTATAATTGCAGGAATCACTACTTACTAGCAACTACTAATGCTTATTAGCAAAAGCAATAAAAAAGGTTAAGTATTAGAAAAGGACTAATCCCAATTACAAGGAAACACAGGCAAGTGGTGGTGACCGATTTAAATGAAATTTGGTGGGTTTGTAGACAGATGCAGTGTAAGAACAACGGTAACTTCATAGATGCTAAATCGCCCGATAACGGGGGTAGTTTTAAAAACCAAAAGCCAACGCTACCTTCCGTTATTTGCTCTAAAACAATAAGACAATCGAAAAAAAGTTAAGACAAAAAATATATAACTATTTTATGAGTACTAAAAAATAGCGACAATAGTTTTGAAAAAAAGCAAATAGGGGAGTGAGGTTGTATCTGGAAAGCAAGAACTAAAACAGGCAAACTATTGTCGCTTGTTCTTTTAGTACTTATAAAACAGTTATTTCATTTGTCGGTAACTTTTTTTCCTTGATATGTCTTATAGTTTTGGAGATATTAAATGAAATAGCGAAGGGTAGCGTTGGCTTTAGAGGTAAGGTAAGAAAACGGGCGATTTAGCATCTATATTATTGTTCTTATACTTTCAATCTACAAACCCACGAAATTTCATTTAAATCGGTCACCACCACTTGCTTGTGATTCCTTGTTAGATGAAATATTTAAAAGTGTTAATATTTCGCCTTCCCTTACTTTCATCACCTAGTTTCCTACTTCTTTCCACGAGTTTTCTTTCAAATAATCTCAAAATAATATATAATAATAATAATAATAAAGGAGCTTTATTAGGCGGTATTCATCTCTTGTTCATTCTTAGCTACCAGCAAAACAAGGCTATTTAGGTCCATAAAATCATTACTAAACAACTTCTTCAGTAGAACAAATAGACTTGTAATATCAGTAACCTCTCAATAATATATTATTTAAAAAGGAGAAATTCGACGACACAAACGTTAAAACTATTCTATTTACTGTACATATTCCTTTTTGACGTTTTTTGTGCTTATTGTACTACACCGAAAATTGGATATTGGTTCAATTATAAAGAAACAAAGATTGATTCTCTTGAAGTAAATAATCCGTTACAATAAACATTTTCTGCACCCCTTGCCGCCATATTAATCTTTTTGAGTGTCAGTATGGATCATTTTCTTAGTTTCGATGATGTTTCTCAGAGCTTTTTTTGACAGTTCTTCTGATAGTACACTGACATACGAGGGTTGGATGAGAGATGGTGCAAATATATTTATGAAAATGTTATTTTATTATTTTTAAATATAGACTCTCTTAAGTGAACACTGGTCCAACGAAATACCATCCCTGAAATCATACCTGGTTATAGCTGCTTTAACTTCCATATCAGAGTAGAATCTCTTTCCAACCAAAAATGTCTTTAAGTTTGAAAATAGGTGGAAGCCATAAGATGCCAAATCTGACAAATAAGGTGGATGACTAACGATTGCAAACCGAAGATCCACTAATGTTTTACTTGCAATACCGCTGGTATGAACCAGAGCATTGTCTTTTATGTTAGAGAACTTTCTTCTTGCTTAAACGGGGTCGTTCCTCTCGAATACAGATTGTCAGACGGTTTAGGTGGTTGGTATAGTATCCTTTGGTGATGGTTTTTCCTTTTAAAAGGAAATCGATAAATAATATTCTTTTGGCAGCCCCAAAAAAAAAGAAAGCTAACACTTTTCCGGCAAACGCAATCACTTTAGCCTTTTTTTGAGCTGGATTACTGTACTTAACCCACTGCAGTGTTGTTTCGATTCAAGTGTGTAATAGTAAAGGTATGTTTCGTCCATTGTCTCTGGTGATAAGAAACGCGCGAATAACTTATGCATATCCAGTTCTTGTGTGTTCTCTTAAACTCATTAACTCAGCGGTAAACGGTCGTAAACGAAAAAATACCATCACCCAGCGTGTAGATCATGTCATCATGAATTTTCTTTGCCGGTAAATTTTTCTTTCTTCGTACTACTGGTCAGTGAATTGACGGTGTTTACACAGCGATAGTTAAATGGACATCAACGATTATCGTTTAACTGTCTATATATAGAGTGTCCGGGAAAATGTGGGAAATCTCTTGGATGTAGATAGAACATGAACAAATAAAATGACAAGTTCCTCTAACATTTTTTTTCCTGCAGGCCCTTACTGCGGAGATATGCGTCCCTGAAGGACTAATAAGGACCTCTTCAAACATTTAGGTTTTGTAGTTTACCAGGGGCGGGCTCATCTTGGCAACTTAATGCCTACATTTTTAACACCCTCTATGATAAAGACTTCAAAAAAATTAAATCTGATATCTTGGAATTTGACTAAAAAAAGGTACTCTTGCGTATTGTCGATCAAATGAACCGTTTACGAGAAAAGGTTCGCAAAAAATGTGCGTTTTAGTTTAGCACCAAAAAAACTTATACTAGAGCCTGTAGGAAAAAAATTTATAGAAACTTATCATCTTATTTGCTCATGTTCTATCTGCATCCAAGAGATTTCCCACATTTTGCCGGACACCCAGTATATCAATGTAACAGTGTAGCGTCAGGCTGTACTATCTATTGAACTAAATGACTAAAATAGATGCCATTCCTAACATTAATTTTTTCTAGCATTATTGTTTAAAAAGACTGTACTAACCATATTTTTGCATTTGCATCCTTTTTCTATTAAATTTTGATTAATTGTATGGTATATTTTAAATATCCGGCGATTTTTAAGAATTGCACAACTAGAAAAACATTTTAAAGCAGCAGCAAGTTTTAACTCTACCTTCCTGATTTTTTATTTGATGTTACGACACCCGGAAGAAATATTCACATCCAATAAAGAGTAAATATGATTCATACGTGTCTTGATATTTTAAGTAGGTAGTTATTACTTAACGTTTCATTATAAATATTGAATATACGCGGAAGTTGTTATATACAGTTAGTCGGAAGTTACCATTACCTACTGCATTTATACAGTTAAATCGTACAGATTTAATACTTTATATGTATGTATATAGAGCTATAAGCAGTTAGAATTAAAAATTAAACACCAACTCATTTTATATTATCATAAATAGAACTTTTATATAGTAAAAAAAAATATGTTTCTAATGTAGGTACTTACAGAATTTAAAATGAACTGAAATGGATATACATATTCATTTTTACAAGCCCTTACAAATATTTGACAAATAAGCTTCTCGTTATCCTGTCCTTTAATTCCGTTTTAATGATCGAACGAAAGAACGCAATAGCTTTAACGAGGTTATTAAATATTAATCGCGGTTTTTTCCTTTCCCTCTTTTTTGCAGGAACAATTACGGAAACGCAAGGAAGAGGAAGAGAGGATAGCGGCGCAAAATGAATTTTTAAATCGGTCGCTGCGCGGTTCTCGCAAACTCCAGGCGTTGGAGAATCGACCCCAGGGTGCCGTCAACGATGCCTTCGCCGAGGACGACATCAACGAGTCTTCCAGATCCACGACGCCGGCACCGCAAGGCGAGAAGGAGATTGTGCATGCCATTTACGGTGAGTTCTGAATTCTTATGAGATGAAATTCTTCTTTTTTTTTACGCGGACTTTTGATTAATTGATGTAGTTGGATTATAAATTTTTATATTCGCATATATGTACAACCTGATTCGAATTAAGTACGCACCATATCTACCTCTGTTATTGTTGATGGTATAAAAAAGGGTTAAGCTAGCTAACTATGTAGTAGTGTTTTGGACTCTGATTCATATCCACGTTCACATTTTTGTATGTCGGAAGAATTCTAAAAAGTGTACTGAATGTTATGCGGTAGAATTTGTTTTGCAAACCATTTTCTCAGATGATTTGTGACAGGAGATAATACAAAAAACCAAACAAACCAAAAAAGTTCAAAGTTTCAACACCCGAAAGATTATGGCTACCGCATCTGGGAACCAAAAAGGTGTGTTGCTTATGGTGGCGCTAAGTAACTTCCATGTTTTTCCTGAAAAAGCTTCGAAACAAACATTTCATGCAGAGGGTATTCAAAAGCTTATCCATAGGTGAGACAAGTGCCTCAATCTTCAAGGTCGAAAAGTAACCAAAAGTGTGTATAAGAATTAATAATAAATGACACAATTATATATAAATAAAGATACAAAAATATGAAATATGAAATACAGAATCCATCAAATCTGATCTACATAAATCTACATATTTATATAGTAGATGCACATATTTCAACAGCTTTTTTGTTACCCTCACTTTGAACAGAAACAAAAACCAATCGCGATAACCGAAATGTTACAAACTGATAATCTTTCAGCTGAACATAATAAATCGTAATGCTCACAATTTATCAAGTCCACCCATGTAAAAAGGGCCAAGCGGACCCTCTCATGCGTGTCCCTTTTCATTGCGTTGAACAAAAACAAAACGCAAAATTGATTGCCACTTCATCTGTATTTGAAATACGCACTGACCTAATTCTAATTCCGTGCACTTCGTGACCCAAAAAAATTGTTTACAAATAATATTAAAGAAACTGTTGTTCTAACATTCTTCGCGGCGAACACGTTGTTAATTTCCTGGAATTAGTTTCTTTTCGTTTTCACGGTTATTTTTATCCGAGACCGCCGATCGATAGAACGAAAAGATAAGAAGGGGTGTTTGAACAGCTTCAAAAGATATTACGAACTTATATTTAGAACTGTATTAGGTAAAAAAAATATGTCGTAGTAGTAAACGTGTTAAATATCGAAGCGACTGTTTAATATTACGTTTAAATTACGTAGTGGATGTAGAAATTCTATTTTATAACGTAATCTTTATACCATTAAGGCGTTATGTAATAGACATATTGTGAGTGATGAGCTATAAAATAAAATTATAATGAGTTATGGTTTGTAATTATTTAATGTATATTATGTAAATGTTTGAGATCATTTATAATTATAAGCTATTGCTGTTGGAAATAGCATTGAGTGCGTTGTATTAGACGTGAAACATTACTGCCTACAATATTGGTGTAATTGCAAAATTTTCAGTTGAATTTTGCTTCTATGATTATATAATCTAGACACGGATGAAGACTATCAAGATAAATATGCCTTCGTTTTTAATCGACTCCAACAAAAATACTTGAAGAGTTGTGCAAAAGGTAGCGAAATTCTGATCACTGTGTGACCACGTCATTTAAATGATCGCCAGGAGTTCTGAATAAAACACTACCATGTGATACTCCACTCCTATTGTTGATTTTATTGAATATGTAGTGCAAAGTTTTGTACATACTGTTGCATATCACTATTATAACATCGGCATCATTCCTGAGCCATACTGCAGCATAGCTGCACAAGAAAGGTTCCTCGTAAATTATGCATCATGGAAGCTAGATTGTCAGTTACATTGGATATTGTAGCTAAATTGTCATAATATTATTGTCCCACCCTCCTTGCTCGGCCTCTAATCTTGACAAAAATTTATACAAATCCAGAACAGCTCGTTTTTTTAGTTTAAGGGGGTGGAAACGACGTCCCAAAATTACCTTCTGAGAAAACATTTTCGGCCATATCTCAAGAACGACTTTAAAAATATGAAATAAAAACTAGTATACTTTACCCAAGAATGCTTTTCGAAGGGTCTCTCGAATAAAGGAGGAGGGAGATCTCTCTTCTTCGCACCCAGGCCACCATTTTAACTTTTTAACGACTATTTTTTTATACATGCTACATGAAAACCAAAAGTTACTTATTGTTATTATATATTATATTCTTCTAATTATAAAATGAGAGGTTTTGTATTAAATACACGTAACATGTTAAGCGTAGTGAGCATGTGAATTATCAAAATTTGTCTTCGACTCCAGATGTGCTGCACAAAAAGCTCTCGCCCGTAATGAGTTCCACATAATCGTAAGTAGCTGCAATGATCCAACTTATTAAGTCAACAACCCTTGATGTCGATTCGAGTTCTGGCTTTCCTGGATCACAGCTTGTGGATGTAGATAAGCATAATAAAGTAAATTATAACTCGGAAAAAAATCTTGCTCAAGACCAGGAAAACTCTAAACCCTCCGTTGTAATTACGGACTATAAACAGGAATCCTATTAAATTTTTGAGATTATCTTCAGAAAATGTCTAAAACGATGTGAGCAAGATAATATCAGCACAGACAATTAAAACGGCCGAACAAGGCTACATCATTAAATCTTCCGTTTCTACAACTGACAGGTTATTGTCCCCAGTTTATTTAGAAGAAGCAATTGACTGATTAGGACCAATAATTCAATAAATAATATTCCATTTGCTAAATGTTTATATTCAATTACAATCGGATGTATTCTGTTACTCATACTGGCTACTTAGTAGCTAATATTGGTGGTTAAAACTGAAGACCAACTAGGTACTAAGAAATTTTTTGCAATTCTATAAAAATGCAGATTGTTGAAAATTAAACCACTAACGGTTAACGAAGTAGGATAACTTAGCAACGCTCCAAAGGTTGATTGTTTTATCACTTTGTTGTTCACTTAATTTTCCAAAAATGTTTGGTTTAATGGATAGATCAAAAAAAGTAATGGAGTAGCTAAAACAGTTAAAAATAACATAGCGAGACCACTACTACTTCGTACAGATGCACGTGGAACCGGTTACTATTAAAGCTACAGACCAAAAAAAATTCTAGACTTTTCAGAAATCTGGGGATCAATTGGGACCAAAAGATTAAAGATACACTAGATCTTACCGGACGCAGTGAAGAGAGGCAGCATTTCCTACACAACCTAATTTAATTTAATCTAAATGGCTCGTAAACCACCACTATTACAACTAAGTTACAGAATAGACCTGAATATCTGGGAACCTAACAAAACATTTGGCACAAAAGTGAACTAACAAAGTAGATTCACCTAACGTTAGTCAAAAGACACTTTTATTATTAGACTCTTGGTCAAAACAAAAATGCGAAGATATTGAAGATTCTGTACCATTTACGAAAACAGTTAGGTACAGTTAAGACCATTCCTAAAGGTGGCACTGATATCGTGTTTCACAAAGCAGTTTGTTCGTCAATTTTCAAATATAGTTTCTTTATGAGCAGGTAGTATTCGGCTGTATGAAAGAAATAGTATTTCAGTTTTGCAAGGCTTAATGGATCTGCAATTTTCTTCTCAATAGTTTCCTAGTATCTATCTATTGCCAATTTCAAAAAAAATGATTAACTCGATTAACACAGCATTAAAAATCGAATAAAATTGAAATAAATGTTACTTATTTGAATTTAATTTGAATATTTAAATTCTAAAAAGTACTGAAGACTCTCCATCTTAGTTTGTAGATCTAACGAAAAAGATTACAATAGATGCTGAAGTTGATGAGACCATCTTTAGCCTTTTTAAAAATAATCGTCTTATAAGTGGCATGATCATCGAAAACAAAAAATGTAAAATTGTAAACATCAAACTTACCATCTATATTGGAAATAATGTAAGAATGGTACCTGGGCAGCTCTTTAAGATCAATGAGAGATTGTTGATAATTAAAATTGTAGAACTTTAGAAGAATACCACTACTATTAACTTTCTTTATATGCGAGAAAATATAAAAATTAATAAATAAAAATAAATTCTGACATTCAAACCAATGAATTTGTAAATTCATTTCGATCTCAAACAAGACTATATTGGATAACGGATTATAAAAGAGTTCACGAGATTCTAAATATAACGAATGAAGGAGAAATATGACGATAATAATGATTTAAGACACGGAAATTTACGAAAGACATAATAAATCTTAAATCAACATCAATTAGTTGATTTATAAATTAAAAAGCTCCGATTAGATTAGGATTAATGGAAAGCTAAGTAAGAATAACCGGTGCCAAGAAATATTAATTTGTAATTAATTTTGATCTTTCCTATG